>PQXJ01000449.1:0-30447 GCA_004786225.1 Botryotinia narcissicola | reverse complement strand
CAAATTTCGATCATTGAACAGTCCACCTACCTCAAACCTCTTTTTCCCATACATCACATCACATCACCTCACCTTACCTTCCTTACCTTACCTTATCCTCACTATCACTACCAACAAAAGTCATAAGAAAGAAAAGAGAACGAGAACGAGAACGAGAGCGACAATTCCAATCCTCCAGCCATTTCTTCATTCCATTTGCAAAGAAGAAGACTTTTGACGCCAACCTCCATACTTCTTTTAATATCATCCAGTCACACATAATTCATTCTCACCTATCAATTCTTCGTGTCCATCCATTCTTTGATTGTAAAGGTTGAAAAAGGCTACCACCACCAGCCAACTTTCTTATCAATCCATCGCAATATTATCTCTTCATTCTTACATACCTACCTACTTCATATAGTACTTTTATCCCAACCTTTACAATTAAATCGTACACAATTGGAAACGATCATCTAATTCACATCGCAAGATACATCTTCTCAAATTAATATAAACACTATTTCAATTACATTTTAATACACGCGCGCGAAAGGATAGAAAGGTTTCCTTGGGATAGTGGAAACCTACCTACCTAAACTTCCTCGTTCGGTCGGTACATCGCACGGTCATCATTCATCGTCAGGTACCGCATATTTGACAAGTCAACTCGTACGAATCTTATGATTGCAATAGAAAGAAAGATTTCCATCAACTAAATCAATACAATTACGATATTTGTACAAAGAGCAACGAGATCACACACCAAGGCCTTCTTACCACACTTCTTACTCTTATCATCATCTATTGCGCAAATCTCATCAACCCGCAATAATACACACACTCACACCTCACCCACACTCGACTTTCATCCCACACTTCACTTACATTCATACATACATATCCACATCCACACACGCATACATACAACCAAGAATTCCAACCAACCCATTTGCGCGAAAGCTTCCTTATCGTTGCGATTACCACTCCACTCTAATCTTATTTTGATAATTAACCTTCTCACCCGCATCCGCCCCCTACCACTTTCTTACCCGAACACCACATAACCTTCGAGCGAGCGCGTCAACCAGCACTACGGTCGCAAAATCATCCAATCCTTTTGTGATCTTCCTACACGTTCAACACTCATCATTTTGCAGAGAAAGAGTCGAAACAGAAATCCAATAATTATCAAGATTTCGTTTTCGGCCCATCTTCTTTATTTGCGACACCTCAAGTTTCTAAGCAATTACAACCCTCGACATTTTAATCACAAAACCACAACTTAACACGATTTTATCACCAGAGAATGCCATGAACGCCCAGGTGTTTGTCCCACAAGGCCAGGCCTTTCGTCAATCCAATAACAACCAACAACCATATCAATCCTTATCGATGGCTACAATGAATGCCTTCGCATTAGACACTTCATCGCAAAATACTCCACAATCGAATGGTGGCGCATCATTTGCATCGGGACCGTGTTCCGTTTTAATCCGTCGTTTACCATTGAATACCACTGAAGATGCACTACGATCAATGGTAGTATGGTCTAAAGAGTTTACTGAAGCTGAAGTATTGTCTCCAGAGAAATCTGATGATGCAGGTTTCCGAGCTGCTATTCTTCACTTCAAGTCCCATGCGGGCGCGCTCGAGGCTAAGAACATGCTTGATGGAAAACCAAATATTGCAAACGATGCGAATATGGTGGTGGAAATATTTTATGGAAGTCCCACCACCGCTCGTCGATATACTGTCGATACGAACACAAACGCTGGACCATCCAGCTCCACTTCCTCCACGGCTTCTTCAGCGGGTCCGACCCCTCGACAATCTTCAAGATTTAACAATTCCTTCACATCTGCACAAAGAGTTTCACCTACAAATAACAATTTAAACTATTCAAACAATGAATTGCCAAATCCCGAGTCGAGTGCTCGCTATCAAAATTTTTTCTCTCCGCAATCTCCCATTGGAAATCACCTCAATGATCGCCCCCGCATTACAGGCAAGTCATTGATTAATAACGATTCCGGCGAAGATGACGAGACAGGCGAACTTCTCAAAGACCCAGTGGCTTATGCTGAAAATGGAGCCGCATCTATTCAAACTCGACGCCCGACTAACCCTCAAATTCCCATCACCACCCGTATGGCAAGCTTATCTCTGGCGACGAACAATGCTGGAGGTCCAGCTTCCATGTCATCTTACGCGTCTCAGCAGACTATGCCAACCATGGCAAATGCGAACACCATGTCACCGGTATCACAATCGCCTCAACACTACCAACTTGGAAGTCAACACTATCACCGCCATAATTTCCCACCTGTCAATCCTGCTGACCAAAATCCTCCATGCAATACTTTGTATGTTGGTAATCTTCCAATCGATACTTCAGAAGATGAGCTCAAGGCCCTGTTCTCGAAGCAGCGTGGATACAAGCGCCTTTGTTTTAGGACCAAGCAAAATGGTCCAATGTGTTTTGTGGAATTCGAGGATACTTCTTTTGCGACGAAAGCTCTCCACGAACTATACGGCCATCCTTTGCACAATAGCATCAAGGGTGGGATTCGTCTGAGCTTTTCGAAGAATCCTCTTGGTGTTCGATCTGGTCCAGGAATGGTATCGCCAGGTCCCGCAAATGTGCCAGGCGGCATACATGGTATGAACGGCGCTATGATGGGCGGCTTGGGAGGATCTTTCAGCACTGCGAATGGACCTCCTCCAGGTCTTTCTGCGCCACCTGGTTTGGGACCAGGTAGAATGGGTTATGCTGGTGCAATGAGTTCTGGAGTTATGGGTGGTAATCAATATGCTTCTAATACTTCATTCGGGGGACCAAACAATTGGAATGGTCAAGGTTTCACGTCAGCCATGGCTGCTGGTGGCCCAACACCCATGATGAACGGTTCCAATGGCGGGTTTCCTCCTGCATATATGATGGGACGATAGACGATGTGAATCACTGCATGTGCTGAGAGTTACAGGTGTAACAATGCAGTTGGTCATTTGTGGGAGTTTTGTTTGCTGCGATTAATTGTTTGCACCTATCATGTATGGTAGAGTGATGTCTTTGATTTTATCTTCTACTAGGGTTCATCAACTGGGAGTCCAACGGTGCTGCATCAGGTTGCATTTTACATTTTTGTAGCGGGGTGTTCACGATCATAAGATTCCCCATCGCGTTGTTGCAATTGTGGGAGTTGCAGCAGAAGCTGGCAAAGGGAGGGACGCATTTGGCATGGTGTTTTTTTAATGGACTTTCTTTATGATCCCTTGTATTTTTTGCAATTATTTATCGCATTTGGCGTACTTTTGCGATTTCAAGGGCGCAAGCTGGCTGGCCTGCGAGAGTTGGTACTTATTAGCTCATGATTTGAGTACTATTACCATCAGTCTGGGTAAACGGGATGGATTTCATGCATAGCAAGTAAAAGAGGGGATGGAAAAGGCGTCGGAACATTTCGGCATTCACCTGGGCATCTACATGAAAGGAACTTACCATGTAATGGATGGCATATCAAATTCAAGGCCATGTGTGTTTAGCTTGGCATATTCTCACATTAATGGGCGTTTTGGCATTTCAGGGAGAGGATTTCATTGTTGTTTCTTTAGAGTCCGGTTCACAACAAATTTGATTTTGAAAATGGATCGAAATAACGCCAAAGATTTCTACGAGCAATCCTTACATCATTGTTATTGTATGGTTAGCTTTTGAATTAGCGTATTTTATTATGAGTTTGAACATTTTTGTGCTTCTCTACGTGAAACAAATATTTATCTGATGAGGATATAAGACGAGAGTACCGAATTAACCAAGTTATCTTGAGGATGAGATGAGTTCGACATTAACAGGGTTCTAAAAGCTTGCTTCGCCTGGCTTTAATTTATTTCTCATGTACCTAGGATTGAAGCCAAGAACGACTGCAGGGTGCCTACATTTTATTTTTTTCATTTGATACTAATTTAACCTACCGTCGCTAACCACATTTTCTCTTAATTTTTTCCTGTGCTCAAGCTCTTTTTCAATTCAAATTTGATCTTTTTTTTTTTTCCAAACAAAAAACATGAACACACAACGACACAACGACGCAATCGTCCTCCACCACAAACCGTGGTAGGAGGACTCTTCCATCAATGGTAAGCTCCCTCAATTTTCATTCTCCCTCTGCAAATTCTATGATGAACATCGTGTCGCCCCTATCTTACCAATGAGCTTTTGCTCCCGTGGTGATTAACCTGTCTTAACCAAACGGACTTTCTGATAATCATTGCACAATTCTTCTTGTATTTGACCTTTTGTTACGAATACTGGATGCTAATTGTTTTGCAGATCAGCAGATTGGCTTCTATGCACTTGTGCCATCAATTCACGGATGCACCAACTTCGGTTTGCTTTGCTACCAACATTTTCACGACCCCACCATGCGATGGCATATCAACTGTACGTTATATCCTCTCTTCTTGTCCAACATCGGGTTCAACCAAAGTACAGTGATGAACAAAACATGTACTATCAAATACAGATCAACAATGACGAATAAACTGGTTCGATTATCTGATAGTACTTTGGTTGAACTCTTCTTCAATATCAATTGATACAGATCCTTGAATACAATACTAATATTGGGATTCATAGAACTTTTAGCACAACTTGCACTTCAGTTTCCGGCATATACTAATCAGGTAATTACAAATTTTTCTCTTGTTCAGATTGAAATGGATAATCATCCATTTGTCGATGATGCAAAAAACATTCCATGCTAAATCCGATAGACTTGTTCTAATGCGGAAGACAACGTAGACTTTTCATCTTTCACCTGAGGCACTTTTGCTATCAGCATACTTTATGTGGTTTTATCTGCAACTCATATGCTAATATGCTATACAGAGAACTAGCTTTCATACTGTGTAGTGTCACCTTTATCGTTGCCGATGGTTCAAACAAATGATTGTTTGGAGTAGGGGTTGGAGGTTGAACATGGCGCGCATGGAGCACCTGTTTCTCAAGATGGCGCAAATATGCAATACTTTGTAGTGAGCCTTTAGGCATAAGATACCATGATTTAATTTTTTGTCCAATAATCGTTCTCTTGGAACCTGGCAAGCAAAAGTGAAAGTGTCATCATGCAACATTCTTAATTTAATGGATCGGGTATCAAAGTCCTGCAAAAGGTCTGCCAACAGGATCCCGGTGATGTGCCAGCCTTGAAGGCTTTGAAATATGGTTGTTCATTAGTGTTTTCAGGGTCCTGGCTTTAAGCCTGCACTAGAGCGAACTACATCATGCTATCCATGTAGACGGTGTGCTGCAAATCATTCCAGGCATTCCATACATATCTAGTAATCCACCTATGAATCACTTGGATACGTCACTCTACATTCATTTCCTCATTACATCCAGGCTCTGACTATGATTGAACCTCATTGTGCAAAGTAGAAGACAAAGACCAACGTTGTATTTGTTACTAGTGATATGGTCTTCTGGGAGGGATATTGATTGGCTGACTTGCTTGCTTGCTCTCTTGCTCTCTTGCTCTGCTAATTCCTGTGTTTCCTCTCCTTACGGTAGATGCGGAGATAGATCCAGTCGAGCTATTATAGTTCCTGAGCGTTGTGTCTAGAGCTTGGGTGGAATTTTCGACAGCGGTGGCGTGGGCGTGAGGGGTGGTGTGGAATCTGGATGTATGCTTCGTTTAGATCTTTGGGTTTGGGTTTGGGGTTGAATTTGGAGTTGGGGTGGGAGATTGTATGTTATTGTTATTGATATTTTTGTTACTGTTGTGAAGCTTGGGGTTATAGTAATGTCACTCATTATCCACAGAAAGGTTGTTCTTCAAGCTCACAGCGGAATTCCAAGTCAAAACTTCGCGGGTGAACAAAAAACTCATTATCGTAATTACAAAAATATCTATTGGTATACTAGTATTGATTCCCCATACTCCCTTCTCAAACCCCAGAGTGTTCTTCTCTGCTCTTCGTCTTCCATAATTGGTGTAGGAATCCATGCATTCCGTTCCAAACTCGTTTGTCTCCAGATTAGACCCGACGCCTCCAAGCTCCTAGTGCTAAGACAACGTAGAAGTTTGATATATTGATGATTAAATTTTCCGTCACCCCGATCCATCTCCTCTACAATCCGATCACAATCCCGGATCACTCTTACATTTTAGCTCACAACCTTAATCCTGACTTGTACTGAAGTAATACTCATCCCACAACCACAAATAATCCTCGACCACACCCCCAATAAAACTTGGCAAACGGTTACTCGTTCTGTGCAAGAATCCCTTCGTAACATTTTCATAGAAAGCGCCTCGTAAGGCCCACCATCCCATTGCCCAGCCTCTCTTATTCCATTGTTCTTTCTCAAGAGGAGTAGTTCTATAATTCTCGCTGCGGAGCTGGCGTGCAGCATATTCGATGCTGAGGCCTATAGCCCAAGGTTTCCAGGACTTAGGATTCTTGCGGTAATGGGAGAGGGCGATGGCATAGATGACGGGTTGGAGAATGTGCATGTATTCTGCATATTGAGAAGGGAGAGTAAGGGGGTTGAGAAGCGAGATTGGCGCTTTGATATCTTCGGCAACGAGAACTTTGGATAGGAGATAATTTGGTATGTCGCTTGGATTTGGGAGATTTGGAAGTGTTAAGCCTGTTCTCTTTAATTTGTATTCTTTTCCCTCGCGATTCTTGCGGAGCTTCTCTTCTTCTCGCATGGCTGCCGTGTCATCGGTATCGAGCCAAGGGGGTATTTCCTCGGTTTCCGTAAGTGATTCCTCGGGTATGATATCACGTTCGGGAAGAGGTGGTGTGACAAGTGGTCGTCCTTTGGTGATTCTTAAAAGTAGCAGTTTACATATTGCCTTGATAAATTCAAGAAATACTACCACTCTCCATCTCATCTTCTCTCCTTTCCTCTTGGCCATCATCTCCCATAATAACTCGGTATATTGTATCATACTCAATAACATGGCAATTCTTCGATACATCCGATTGCCCTTGACCCAATATTTGGTATATCGATTATGCGCATTTTGTCTGGGCATACCGGGGAGTTTGGATAGGGCTCGAGAGAGAAGGGTATCATGGTAAAGTGATAGTAACTGAATAGAAGAATGTAGAGATTCAGATGCGAGTTCGGCATCACGAAATCGACCGGGTATTATGTATGTCAGAGAACGCAAAGCCGATTCGATTTGGGTAACGGAAGATTGGTTTTTGAGGATGAAGTCGGAATAGAGGTGTAGCGCGTTAGGGACCTTCTCCCGCACACTTTTTAGGGAGTCCATGATTGAGATCTATTCATGAGATACGATGATCGATGTGACTAAAGAGGTTTTGTGGGGAGAATGAAGATGAACGCGCTTGTTGGTAGAGGGTGAAGGTTGGATTTGGATATGCCGTCGCAAAGGGGGGTTGGAGCTTAATTTCGATCCTCAGCCTCGGCCCCAGATTTTGACACGCACGTGAATTTTAGTGGTGGGTTGGCGATAAGTTAGCTTCCGCGTTCCTTTGCATTAATCCCTGCATATCAAAATTGATAAGACGAAGCGCGAGGGCAAACATTGAGATACATAGGTAGATACTGACAAAGTACTGAAGTAGAGAGGTATATTAGATTTTCCCCTACGGTTTCTCTTCTGGAAAGTTTCATAGTTCACCATGCCCAAACGCCGAAGATCAAGTACGTCTCAAAATGATCTACTAATAACGAAGAAACATTGCCTCCCACGCAATAAACGCGATCACATTTCTCATCTTTCCTCCGAACTTCTCATCCGTATCCTTCATCATTTACCAATTGAAACTCTCCTATCCTGCCACTCTGTTTCCCAACACTTCTATACTCTTACTCACGATTCTCAACTATGGAAATCGTTATATTATTCTCGATTTGTGTTACCACGCGCATTGCGCATCCCGGGGATTAAAAACAGGGAGAAATCGAACAAAGAAAGAAGTACGGGGGAACTGGGAGAAGAAGGGAGTAGGAATAGATCTGAGAATGAAGACAAGTTCCGGTTTAGTTCGAGAAGGAGTAGATGGCTGGATGAGGAAGGGTTGAGAAGTAGAGGTGATGGAAGAGAAACCAATTGGAAAAGACAGTATAAACTGAGGCATAATTGGGCGAGGGGTGCATGTGAGGTTAAAGAGATCGAAATTGCGGAGAGAGGAAATGTGCCAAATATATTGGTAAGGTTAGCAGGAGGAGTGGTAATTACGGTCGGTGGGATGGAGGGTTTGAAAGCTTGGGGTCTCAAGGAGAGGGAATTGATTACAGCGTGTGGATTGGATGAGGGAATACCATCTTGTTTAGCAGTTGATGAACAAGATGGAGAGAAAGGGAGATTAGGGTTTGTGGTAGGATTTGAAGACGGAGGTTGGGGAACTTGGATACTCGATGTGGAAAATAAGATGTTTGTGAAAAAATACAGGCATCCACCGAGCAGTAATGGGATGTTAAGCGCTATAGCTTACGCACATCCATACATATTGAGCATCACGGAAAGGCAGCTTCTTTCGTTCTATACGCTCAGTCCTGTCGGGCTGATGCAAGAGTCTGAAGTCAAGGACAAGAGCACCAGTATACAGGAGAATGCGGAAAAACCAATCCGTCCACATCTCTTGACATCTCTCAAATCACATTCTTCATGGCCACCACTATCCCTCTCCATCCGTCTCACGCTATCCACTATCATCGCCTCGATAGTTTACACCCTTCCAACCTACCTGAGCGGACACACCATCTCAATTCAGGAACTTCATTTCACTCTCTCCTCACTCGAGCTCCCAACCCTGACAAACTCCCGCCTAACCTCTTCCTTCCCCTCTGGGTTTCACCCCCTAACTTCCTCTGCCCCACGCGCTTCTCTCCCACGTCCAACATCGCTCTCCTATGCACATCCCTATATTCTAGCCACACATCCAGATAACACACTTTCCCTATATCTCTGTACTAGTACACATACCTCGCTCACTCTTTCCCCTCCCCAAAAACTATTTGGACACACAAGCTCGATTAGTTTTGCAAGTATTACCAGCAGGGGTAAGGCAGTGAGTGTTAGTGAAAGGGGAGGAGAATTAAGGGTTTGGGAATTGGAACCGGGTATGTTTAGGAAGGGGGAGGGGTCAAGGGTAGAAAGAAGTGTGAGGGTTGGCGAGGGAAAACAAAGGGCAAATGGCGATAGAGGTCGAGGAGGGGAAGAGAGAAGGTTGAATGAAACCGAGAAGAGGAAAATGAGAGAGGATCTGGAAAAGAAAATCTGGGTTGGTTTTGATGAGGAAATGGTCATAGTGCTGAAATCGAGCGAGGAAGATTCAGGTTGTGAGTGCGAGGGCGACGAAGAGGAAGTGAGTCCCGGGCAATTACTCAGCAATCCACATGAGGAGAACGGATTGGCTGTAGGACATGCTAATAGGAACGAGGACGGGAATGGGTGTATACAGCAGAGACTGGTTATATATGATTTTACATAATGTTGTATACATATACATATAAGGGTGTGGTGGATCTGGAGTGGAAATATGGTCATCATGTTACTCATTAATAAACGTAGATGTGCCTTTTCTGCACATTTCACATGTGGAAAGAGGAAGGATATCATTTCCTTCCCCTCTACACCTCTCAAGATTCGAATATGTTGAGACAAGGCTCCCGCGAGGCACTTTTTTCACTTGATGGACATTGGACATTCCTTGGCAGACGTCAAAAGCAAGGCACTCCAAGGCTTTTAATTAAAGGCTATGTAGATAGAAGTCTATCTTATATGGTCATGCCGATTAGAATCGGCAATGCTAGCTCCATTTGATCGTCATGTACGCGTACGGTTGCTAAATGTACACCTAATTTAGATACAGATAGCATGACTAGTTGTATATTATATAGAAATGTGGATGGATGTTGTCATCGAATACTCATAGTCGCCCCGTGTCTCAGATGTACTGTAGCCTAGTAGGCTACCATGAGTAATATCAAGAGATCGTACGTGAAATACCTGGAAGGCTTAGACTAGGCTCTGGCTACTCAAGGCTGGGAGTTTAATACATTGGATAATTTTATTACTGGAAATAGAAATGGGAATAGATAAGGATGATTTAAATGAGAAGTGGTATTCTTTCTTTGAAATGGTAGAGAGAGGAAGACAAAGAAAGATGACGGGTAACAATGGATGAGACTGGACAGTCTCTGTTTTGTACTTTTTCATGGGAGGAATAGATATCCTTTATTCTTTCATTCATATTCTTGTCACCCTGAATCGCATTGTGTTTTGTAAAATTGAGTTTCTTCTCAGAGTGTGGCCTTGAGAATCGGCAAGATGAGATGCTTGATATTCTTACTCTCACTCTCTATCAGAAGGGGGGAAAGGTCTACAGATATGATTATGTTGATCTTCCCGAACGAAACATTATCAATGGCTATTCCTTCGCTCTAGAAGTTTCCTGTGTTTCACTGAACCCAAATTTTGAACAAGGGGGAAGCATAACTGAATCTATCGGATTCCGATAGTTCTGTCGCTACATCTACTACACTTCCATAAGACCTTCGATCTAAACTCGGATTGCAATCCAGAATATACTTCGGATAGTTATCCAAATAGTTTCATAATCCAGACAGATTATACAACAAAATAAACAGAATACACGTTCTGTTAAGTGGAAGAATGAACAACTCCCCTCGTACAGAATCTTAACAATCTCAGAACAACTCCCCAACAACACCTCTCATGAAGGTATATAAATGTCCTCAATAACTCTATTCAGTCTTCCTCTTCATTCCCTCACACACACACACACTCACATCACACTTACACACAAACAAACAACCCAATCAAAAATGTGCACCTCTGTCAAAACCATCTCCAGCTGCGGCCATCCCAGCTTCTGGGTCGACAGATGCAACCTCGCTCGCCGCTCCAATATCCAGCCCACCACTTGTCCTTACTACCATCAGGAGATTGTTCGCCAGAGCAAAGTGTGCGGGGGATGCAAGGAGAATGAGAAGAGGACGCGATAGGAGACTAGGAGGCTAGAGAGGATGAGGGACGCAGATCGAATACAATGGTAATTTCTTCCATCTTTCTTTTGTTGTAATTGCGTGTTTTTTGCTCTAGAGAAAGAAAGAAAAAGAAAAAAAGATCGAGGATGAAGGTGCAGATATAATGGTAATTTCTTCCATCTTTCTTTTGTGGTAGACTGCGATTCTTGCTCTTCGAGGTAAGTGTTTTGAATTAAATGATTTTTTTATTCTTATATATATTTTGCAATTTTGATGGACTGTGAGTGACTTGATATGACATGATTTGATTTGACTAATTGATTGTAATATCCATATGAATGTCAACAGAAATCCCAGAATAGGTATGATGATATGGTATGGACTTGGACTTATATACAAATTCGCTCTCGTTATATGCCCTTGCCCTATGCCCTTTCAATCATATACTCTGAACTTCCAAAGACTTTGTTTGATATCGAGTCCTCGCTTCAAACCGCGTGGGTGACTTTGAATGATTCTATGAATGAGCAGAAGAAGCAATTTTTGTTGTTGAAATTCTTTCGAACTTAGAAATTGGTATGTGTGTATTGGGAATTGGGATATGCATTTAGACTTCTAATGATATAAACATATTCCCAGCTACCTACATGACTAGATTGACGATACATGCATACACAAGCGACGAAATATAGAAATTCTAACCTGGAGGATTTATTCGATCTCAATTCGATTCATTGTAATAACGCGAATATATATATATATGTACTCATTGAGAGCTTGTTCATGAATACTTCTTTTCTCATATTGCAGATACAAAACATTGCAGTATGGATTTAGTATCTAGGTAATATGAAGAAACGGATACCCAGTAAATATACCACCATCACACTCCCAGCGATAAAAATGTAGATGTGAGAGTTTTTAAACAGCGCGAGCTGCGTCTTTACAATCAAATCAGTTCAAATACTAGGTAGGTACTACCCAAACGAATAAATGAATCAAGAAATGAAAATAGAATTTGTTGGTTATTCTATTCCCTTCTCTACTTTTCCTTCATCAATTTACTATAAAGAAATGCAATAAAATTTGTTAATTATCTATCTAGATAATTAATTAACTAACTAATCAACTAATAACTCTAGCATCTTTTCTTGACCGCTCCCTCTTTACTTTATTCTACTCTCTTCTCCTTCTTACCATTTTCAAAATCAAAATCAAAATCAAAAATCAATAAAACCCCATTGATTCATTAACTCATCACAAAAAAGAAAAAGAAAGAAAGAAAAAGAATACACATCCACTTTTCCATTCCAAATCCAAATCCAAATCCAAATCTCAATCCATATCCAGATTCCCATTCCCATTCCCATTACTTCCAACTTTTTCTTTTCTTTGCCTTGCCTTGCCTTGTCTTGCCTTGTCTTGCCTTGCCTTGTTCTCATCTAGTTGAGTATCCATCCATCCATTTACCAAAAATATCCATGTAGAAAAGCCTCATGATGAAGACAAGCAAGTCCTAAAGACAAGCCATCCCCGTCCAATTTTCCTTATCAATTTACATTTTTCGATTTGGGAGGGAATTATTGTGGGAAAGGAAAGGAAAGTTACCCCTCTATGCGATTAGAAAATTACCCCTCTATTTGGTTTCTTATCGATAAGCGTGGCTGGGCGGGCTGGGCTGGCTGCTGTCTGTCAGCTTTGCGTTGGGTTGGGATCCGGGTTGGTTAGGTGGTGGGCGTTTGCGGCGGGATGGGGATGGGGATGGGTTGTGAATTTTTTAGATTTTATATAGATTTGAGATTTGAGATGTGAGATTTGTTTGTTTGTTTGTTTGTTTGTTTAGATGGATGGATGGATATTTAGTTGTTTAGATGGATTGATGAATAGGTAGGTCTTTGGAGGGAGATAGTAAAACGATATAATGATATCTATGGGGGTTTTGCAAATGATAGTAGATACCGTACACTCTTGGATGGATGTTTCCGAGTACGTGTGATCTTTTTGGGGGGGTTGGTTTGGGTGTGGGTTTAGATTTTAGATAGCTAGGGAATGGATGTTCATCTTGGTATGGGATGGGATGGGATGGGGTGGTATAGTATGCTATGCTATGATATAATATGATTACGAGTTTACGAGGTGAGTTACGAAATTGCGAGGGTGTGGGTTGAGATGGAATGAGAGGGGATGATTGAGGATGTGAAGATTGAACTTTATGGTTTATTGATGGGTTGTAATTACATAGGAGGAGGGAATTAAGTTCATAGAGATAGATCGTAGATAATGTAATCGTAGAAGGCTACCTACGGGAAGGAGTAGGATGGCGATTTAATCTTACAGGAAAATCTGACCTATGCAAAGCTGATATATGCATGCCATGTATACTGGATCTACTGGACGTGCATGGGAAGAGATGTCGTGTTTATGCTTCTGCTTCTGTGCAGGTTGCAGCGGGCGAACTAACTTAAGAATGGATGGAGGCAATGGGATGTGATGTGCAACTGGGTGAATTGGGAATGTATGCATGGAGATGATTTTGTGATGGTTTGGGTTGTGTTTGGTGTTTGGGTTGTTTCATTTAGATGCGTTGAGAGGTGCATGTTTCAGTGCTTTTCGGATGGGTTCGGGGAGGGGAAAGAGGGGTTGGGGGATACGGGATGGGAGGACGGGAATACGAAAGGGAGAGAGGAGAGAATGGGAGAGATTGGAGAGAGAGAGATTGGGGGATTGGGGAAGATTAGGAAAGTTGGTTAGAGATGTGCTATGACTTCGTAGAATGGGTGAGGTGATCATGGTGGTGAGGTGATGACTTTGTATCATATGATCGGGGTGATAGAATGGGATGGTGGGGTGGTGAGACAAGATGGGATCGCAATCTTTGCATGTGATGATAGGGATGATGGTTTCTGCGTTTATTTCAGATATTAGCAAGAATAGATTCTTGATTCATGAATTGAAGAGAGATAATTGGAGGTGCAGATGACCCTTTTTATTGGGGGGGGGGGGATGGGGATTTAACCCTTGTATTGTAGATTTAAAGGGATGGATGATCAATTCATGAGAACCTTCTTTCTCAAACTCATGATTCGTACCTACCTAGTCTCGAGTACATCTATCTATACTCAAGCTTATCCAAATCGCTCCAAGTTCTCTCCATCCTCGAACAAAGTTAATGAGCAGAGCACGCGAGAAAAGGGGGTGTGTAGATAAAAGATTCATGATAGATCCCAACTTCATGTACGTGACGAATGGTACAGCAATCTCCACCCCAGAGCAAAGAAGCGCGCATTTATCACCAATGAAGAGAAGCGATGCTACTCAAGCACGGTAGGAAAGTACTGTGTTGTACACCACAAGTGATTAAGTTCCTGTAGAAGAGTGGGGTACGTCATGATGATTTGGAGATGGGATATGACATGAGAGAGATGTCAATTGCGAGAGTCCAGTTGTTTATGGTACGAAGGACTCTTATGTGCATCATTGGGCTTTCGGATATCGAGAGAAGGAGGGTTAGGTAGATGTAGGTCGATGGCTAGTCGGAGATGATTGGGAATGGGGTGGAAACACGTGTACGAACGATGGTCAAAGGATGAACTCACTAGTTGGTTCGGGTGCTTGGAAAGTGCTGTAAGGTTGATACACGTTGAAGAATGGAAATGAGGGAGGCGTGTGGGATCAAGTAGCATAGGGTAGAAGAGGAGGGGAAGAGGCATTTGTCAGAACTCTATTGCGAATTGGGTTGCTGATGATGTGGAGTTACGGAGTATGGTTGTAACGAAACTGGAGATGATTATGCTTGTTTAGTTGTTAAAGGGAAAGTAAGGGAAAGGAAAGGGAGGCGAAGGAAAGTAACGGAAAGCAACGCAACGGAAGGCAAGGCAAGGCAAGGCAGGGCAAGACAAAACATATATCTATCATAGTTCTAGAACAGGATAAAGTCAATTGAGGCGAAGTAAGATAGAGTGGAGAAGAGGTGAGGAGTGAAGAGGCCATTGGCGACCATGCGGATAGATAGACGAGACACATTCAAAATTGCATGAATGGAATCAAGACTTTTCACACTCTTTGATTTCAAATGATGCTGGTTGGGATGAATGGGATGTCTTGGACCAATGGAGTGAGAAAATAAGCTGATGATGGAGTCAAATTGATACGTATACGAATGATAAGAATGAATTGGATTATGATTGAGACAATTGTTTTCCAATTGAGATCAATTGAGTTGTTATTTACGAGAAATCTGATTTCTTCACGATGGAATGGATGGATGAATGAATGAAGTGAAGCCTTATGTAAGATATGATAGAGTATCGACTTTCCCCACATGCATCTTCATCAAGCATCTTCACCATCATCCATGGCCCATGGGCAAACACACCCAAGCCAAGCACGCAAGCAGCAGTAGTAGCATCTAAGCATTATTTTGGTGAATTCCCACTTATGCAATCATTCTTCTATCAACATTTGCCCAGCGACCTAGGTAGGTACGAGTAGAGTTAGAGGTGTAAATATACAATTGCATAAATTTATCCGCGGCCGCCGCTTCAATCCATCTGTAACACTCACTCACTCACTCACTCACTCACTCACTCACCCACTCACTCACTCACTCACTCATTCACCCACTCACCCACTCAACCTCTCTGATGACCCAGAAGATGAATTTCCAATATTTTATTTATTTTCAGATTCTGGTGCATTTCCCAGGTGTATTTCCTTAGTGCATTCAAATGTCAGCCTGACCTGTAGACTAAACCCAATATAGTATAATGTATCATATCACCAACCAATTAATGAACCAATGAATTAATTATCCCACCACGCTAAACCCAATCATGAATTTCCTCCAAGTTCCTCCAAGGTGAGTCACATCTTCTGTTACACATCTTCCTTCACTTCTTTCGCCTCTTTCATTCGACCAACCCATCCATATTGACCAACCACACGTTTCAATTGTCTCTTTTTGCAACCCAACTCATCTGAAAGTCTGCCACAGGCCAAAGTCTCCATCCATGAGCGGAAAGAAAAAAGAGGGTTCAACTCTCAATTGGAGCCCCCGAAGCAATAAGAGATCGGTAGATGATCTCATTGAGTCTAATAAGAGTTTGAGTTATCAATTGAGTGATTTGTATCCATCACAATGAGACAATTTAGTGGTGAGTATCAGAGTGAGAGAGTGTGAGTATGAGTGAGTATGAGTATCAGCACCTAGGTATCATGATGAGGGTGAGTACAGTAATTGACATCAATCTTTTATCTTGTCCCCCCCCCCTTCCATTAAGTTCTCACCGACCAAAGCAAAGGAAAGCAAGCAAAGCAAAGCAAGCCGTGAAGAAAGTTACTCCATATCTCACTCAAACAGTTATTTTTATTTGTATTTTGCCTTCCGATATATCTGGCTGACGAATGATTGGAACATTATATCATCACATCATGATATGATTGGTCAATTGATGAATTATAGTATCCCTTTCCTTCTGGTAACTTCTACCTGAAGGAGAGAAAAAGGCAAGCAGCAATAAGGTATCAAGGTATCTAGCCATGAGCCCTGAGCCATTTAGTACCGACGCATCTCATACTATTGAAAAGAGGACGCATGTACCTCCTACCTACTTCTTCTTACTATCCCACGCTTCCCGGGACTGCCCGCCTCCTTCACTAGTACACGCAGACACAGCTACCAACCATCACTCCAAACAAAAACAAAGAAAAAGAAAAAGAATCCCAGGTAGGTGATAAAAAAGAAAAGAAAGAAAAAAGAAATCGGGCAATACAAACAAAGATCAAGACCCATGGGAGCCAATCAGCATTGTTGAAATCCGTCCAAGAAACACTCAAGTCTAACCGCTGCCTGACCTGACCAAGAAGCAAATTCACTCTAAAACAACTTTCACACCTACCTAGGTACCTCCTTTTTTTGGTCAATTATTTTATTATTATATTATCTCTTTTCTCTTTCTCCGCCGTTACCAGATTTTTAATTATTCTTATTGGAATTAGAATTGGAATGGGAATCGAAATTCTATTTAATTTCTATTTCCATTTCTATTTTGATGTTGATTATTATTATTATCATTATTATCATTATTATCATTATTATTATCTTCATCATCATTGTCATTATTTTTTTTCTATCAAGAATACTAAGATTTGATATCCATCACACCAAAGAACTAGGATAACACCCTACATACCTTTAACAAAGTACCATCTTCCAATTGCGCTTATTAGTGCATGACCAGTTGAATTGATCACCTCGTGGCAGCCTACGAACCGTCCGCTGCGTATTTTGGAATGGAATGACTGGTTAGAGTCATCCGCCTCCATCCATATTCATACACACTCCATACACACTACACACACACTTTATACAACTTCTCACACCTCCCTCCTTTTCCCATTCAAAAAAAGAAGGGTACCATACCATACCAGGTCATACTTATTATACTTATTGTTCATCCTCCCTCTCCCTCTTCCTCTCTCTCTCTTGCACATGCAATTCGTTTTCTCCCGTTGCTTGCTTCTTGTTATTTAACTCCTCCTTCCTCATCAAGCATATACACACATACCATACATATCTCAACTCAAATCATTGCCATCCACTTTGTATTTGATTCACAATTTATTGCATTCCTCTCTACATTCACCAACAACAATAACGCAATTCCCCGCCATACCTCAATTGAAATCCCATTTTCAATAAGCAAGAGGCAGATCACGCTTTGGATTGAATTGGGATCAAACACAAAGAACTTTCCAGCCTAATCCTCAGCTGACCAACACGACGCAACACTACGCAACACTACGCAGCACTTACATATACACAGCCTTCTTGACCATATCTACGATATATTTGTCTCAATCTCCGAACTTTCTTTTTAATTCAGAAATCACTTCGACGGATTTAAGAAGCGGGACATCCGATTTCCATTTGCTTGCTAGACCTAGAGTGGCGCGGGGCAACGAACAAACGATTATGGATGACAAAACATTCACCTCGATCCGGCAACCTTCTACTACCTTCGATTTTAGACACTCACCAATTACTACAAAACCATTCATCAATTCAACCACCTCTCCTTCTACACACTCACCTCAGTCCATCAAACCAATTCGTACAGCATCTTCTCGCCCCATGAGTATGGAACGTTAGAATAAGCTTGATATCGCCAGTACGCTTATGTCACCTCCAGAGCCACTTCCTCTCGATAACTTTACACGTTCGTGCATGCCATTCACAATGGATTCAAAGATGCGAAAATTACATTCAATCGTCGGTGCGACGTTTCCCATATCGCCACCTGTGTCTCCAGAGACCAAGGCTCGGTCACCAGAAGAGCCCGCTGGTTCACAATCAATTACCGATCCAATTCTATACCCACTTTCCTACAATCAAAGCACATCTTCCACTCAACCATCCCTCTTCGCAGACAATGACGACCCTCTCGTTACACATCGTGTAGTCGATGGGCATGTTGCAGCCAGGAAAGCTAGCATGTTTCGAGAAGCCTCCCCTCCACGTCGCGATGAGTTCGAGCTCGCTTTCGAATTCATATCACAAGTTGTTAAGATTATGTCAAAGGATCCGGCTCTTTGGTTACGAAGGGAAATGGTTTATCTGAGGAGAGATCGAGAGTTACAATCTGGTGCAAGACGATGGACAAATATTGCCCCTGCAGTGGGAAGGAGCACAAGAGTTCTAGGCAACACTGCTACAAGAGTCACAAAGACAGTACGCCCTCCTCGACCTACCCAAACACCTCGAGGTGTACGTACAGTATCCTCGACAACCCCTGGTCCCGATGTCAAGCGAGTTGCTCGGGAAGATAAGGATTTTGAAAACCTTCCAGATTACTGTCCACCAATTACCAGTCTTCCTAATAAACCCAATTCATTGAAAGTGGATTGGAAGGGTGCCCCAATTGATCTCCGCAGCGATCCAAACGTTCATCTTCTCCACCCGGATGAAGTCTCTCTTGCAGCCAATCTTCGTCTTGATTGTGCAACTTATCTTACATCCAAACGTCGAATCTTTATGAAACGAATTGAAGCCTTGAGAGTCGGAAAAGAGTTCCGAAAGACAGATGCTCAACAGGCATGCAAAATTGATGTCAACAAGGCTAGCAAACTCTGGCAAGCATTTGACAAGGTCGGATGGCTCAATCCATCATGGGTCAAGAAGTATGCCTAGAGCGATGACTCTTGTCGGCTGATCGAATTTTCGCCACTCAACACTATCACCTACCACTATGATTCTACTGCTATTCATACCAGTATACGAGCCACGATTACGACACTTGCCTGCCTTTTTTTCATTCACGAATTATTTATCATTTTTTTACTGCATTGCGACGGTTATTCGCTTACACTGAGACTCGAATTTTCTTGACATCACAGTTTGCAAGCACATGTTACTTGGTCCATTTGTTTTCTTTCTATTATCCGCCTGGTGCATATCATACAGACATATCAACATCATATTATCTTGTATCGGGCTGCTTTGATACCCAAGAGAGCCTGCCCAGCTCCTCTCTCACGACAGCTTTTTTTCTTGTTTCATCTCTTTTGTTATTCATGGCAGGGGAATACTATATTCCAGCGTGTCTCACTTCTTGCTTATTATTCTTTGACTTTAAAGTCTGGATACATACATCTTCAACACCGTGGATGGATTTCATTTTTTTCATTTTTTAGATAGGATGGATTAGTTTGTTTTATGGAATATGATTGACTTTTTGGATGGTGGAATATTATTGGGTGTTTTTAGTGACATATGAGTGGTATCAACTCTACTCATGGACCATGGATGGTCTGGTTGTGGGGGTATGGCATAGCATGGATGGGGGGCTTGTTTGGGGATTGTTTGGTTGCATTGGGTATGGGGTGGGCGGATTTTTCCACGTGCGTACAGATTGGATTGGATTGGAAGATTTGAGAGGGAGAGGAACACAACAATGAATGCACAGTGTGTTCTGGCATGGCATGTCATTAGATTGAATAGTTACGGCCTTTGAAAACTCGAGAATTATCTTGTATGAGATCGGATGGATCAATTAAAGTTTGAGATGGATGGATTGATACATACAGATATAGAGTGTCATAGTGCGTAATTAGTGTGTTGTGGGTTGGAAAGTTAGATAGTCTCTCTTCCATGAGAACTCTGAAATCGATATATTTTAAAGCATTCTTGACCTTGACGTCGGTGTTTTTTGTTGTTGTATGTTGTAATTTTCACAAACTGTGATCTTTGATGATTGAATGTGTGGATGGATGGAGGGGAGGAGATAGCGTGTTGATGATATATTGTATATACGATTAGTCAATGGTCAATCAATCGTACAGGCGTATGCTCGAGTAGGTAACATGAGTTATATATCTATGTGTGTATACATGTATAGATAGATAGATAGATATCTGATCCCATCTATCTCAGTTAATGTATACGATATATATAAGATATGCTACAAAGCATACAACACATAGCACATAGCATGTAGCACATAGCATACATCATGAAGCCAGCTACCCAATTATCCAGCTACCCAACGATCCAGCTACCCAATTATCAAGCTATCCAAGTATCAAGCTATCCAACTACTCAACTTCTCAGTTAGCCGATAACTGATAACTGATAACTAATAATTGATAATTGATATCTTACTCACCCACCCCCCTTTGTATGTGTTGCTGGCAAGTGAGATGGATTGGTATGTTGTGGTATTGTGGGGGGTGATGATACTGTGATGAGGATACTTGATGAGTATTGATATTGCAACGAGGATACACTGGACCTGAATTGATCTTGGTGTGATTTTTTTGTTATTTGGTATAGATTGTATGGACAGATCGTATCGTGAGGTGTGCGTGTATTTCTGTCCGTCTGTCCGTCTGGTTGTCCTTCCTGCGAGTAGGTTATGTATGTGTTCCTTTGTGTGGCTCGCGGGATTGTATGTTATAGGCACCTGTCTAGTAGGTGGGCAGGTGTTAAAAATTGGATGAGATGTATGTGAGGGAGGGAGGGAGTTATGCTCTCATTGTAATTTTATATATAGCTTTCTGACATGTCACATTTTCTGGTATCAAATTGTACAGTAGGTAGGTATTCAGAAATTCTTCTTAGATAATTGTGAATCTATGTTTCTTCTCTTAGCATCATTATATCGTATCCTATGGTATCCTATTCTATCCTACTCGACCCTATCCTATCCTGTTCATCTTTCAAGAGCAACCATTCATTAAATATTAACCTAGATTTCCACGCACAATCAAGCCATTCCCTGTCCAAAATTAAGCAGACCCTCTCTCTTCGCTTCATTAATAGCCTTTAACTTTGCTGTTCCAACTCCTGCCACACCTGCATGTTGGTCCTTGCCCAACCACGGTTTGACCGCATCTCCCAACATGCTTCCCGAAAGGAAATAGACGAATAATCCTAGGATAATCAACACAAATGCAATTGGATACAAATAGTAGATGGTGTATCCGAAAACATTGATACCAATGACAACACCCCAGAAATTGGCCGTGAGAAGTGAGATATCGAAGAATGCCGCAGATGCCATTCGTAGGATAATAGGAGCGAGGGTATAGAAAAGTGTAAGAGCGAGTGTGTATCCAACAAGATAACCTCCGACTTGGCCGTCCCAGACGGCGTTTTGGAAAGAGTGACGATCAAATATAGCAGCTGTGATACCGTTGATGATGATACCGAAGAGACCAAGCATGCCCAGGACTTCGTACATAGGACGTTTGGAAACGAACCATTCTTCAAAAACGTTCGAGAGACCATAGAGAGTAGCGCCGGCTAATGCGAAAAGATCACCCTTCAACATGGTAGGTGGATTGCCTCCATTGGAACCAGTGATATGATCAGATGCAAGGAGAATACCCATACCACCACAGCAAACGAGAATGGAGATAACTTGGAGCCACTTGTATCGAACACCGAGGAATATGAACGAGACGATTACAACGCAAACGATGGACCAAAAGTTGATAAGTTGAGCGCTGAGGACATTGGCTGGAGGATGTTAGTAACTTTACACAATAGATTCTTGGGAAAGTAGGAATACGTACTCCATCGATAAGCCAAAACTGTGAAATAATTTCCCTCAACATCCATGAAAGACAAGATGACATACTTCCAGCCATCTACCCAGAGAAGCTTGAAATAATCTCTCCATCCATACTTGTAGATGGTGTAAGTCGTGTAGATAGCGCACAGCAAGACGTAGTTGAAGAGAGTTTGAAAGGCGGGGATCGAAGTTCCCTTATTCGCAAGAAGTGTAGTGAATGTATTGGTAGCCGTGATGCAAAGTGAAAGAATTTGTCTATAAGACGAATAGGTTAGATTTGAAATAATATGCTAAAATTGATAGGCATAAGATAAGACGTGAGAAGTCCTTTTCAGGGCAATGGTGTTAGTTGTCTCATGGCTTGGACTCCCAGGCTCTGAAGTAGCAAATACTTTATAAGTTGCAAAACATCATTTGGACTCGTCGCCATCTTGTGCCCAAACAGCGAAAGCAGAAAAACTTACCCAAGAACTAAAATAATCCAGAAGTCTCTTGTAAGCAAATAAGCCCACCACTTCTTGTTTTTGGTCTCCAAGTTTTCAATGGCATGTTCCAAAATCTCTCCATCGACTCGATCGTCCACGGCCCTATCGCCGGCCATACCAAAGCTTTCACTGCCCTGGGCGTCATCGCTGGATTTTGTATGTCTGTCCCCTTCCAAAGCATTGACGTTGGTCTCTACTCCGGCAACTTTAACATTGTCTCCCATCTTGGAACTCATGTTGTCTTTCCCGACTCTTTCTGTATCGAATTCCAATTGATCCTGGCCCTCGTCTTGATATTTGGAATTGACGTCTGAATCCGAGTCTGAATGAAAGGTGTCTTCTAAGAGTCCGATTCTCAATTGTAGATCCACGATTGGTGCTGAAAAGGATTTCTAGTACTTGGTTTGTCGAAAGGTGGTAGTTTGGGTAGTAATGATGTTGATTGAATGAGGGGTTGGTACTAGTTATGGTCGGCTTATCTCAAATTCGATCTTCTCAATATTCAAATTAATTAATAATTCTTTCTCCTTCTCCACCGTTGTAAATTGTGAGCGCAAAGACTTCAAGTCGCCCACTGTGATAATTATCTTATCTGGATCATTGACCGATATCGTATACACAAGAGATTCAGTGAAGAGCAAAAGAAAAAGAAGAGAATTAGTGATGGGAATTCAGATTACTTTAACTTTTTTGATAAGCCTCCATTTATCAAATAGTGGGACATAAGGTGCATAGTGGATCCATCCGACAAGCAGAGTTCGTTAAAGGAAAGTTTATGATTGGGTTGATGTATGCCAGAACCAGGATCTCGTCCGAAGCTAAGGGCAGGATAATGTGAGCCTAGACTGGGGTCGGACAACCCCGATGAAGAAAAATGAAGAGTTTTTTGGTAGTAAAATTGGATCTGTGGATTGGATAAGTTTGTGAATACATTGAGAAGTGGCAGGACGACGTGGACGGTGAAGAATGTCTGACACATGGTAATCGAGAAGTACGTGGGATATCTAGTCTCCAAAATTATAATATGTACGCCACTTTTTACAGCTCCACAAACGCCATCAAGCCATGCTTCGTCTCATTCGTGATATACACTTGTGCTTTGGAGATATGTGCATGTGCAGTATCTCACTCAACCCAGGAACTCCTTCAATGGCCCGCCGACATGTTCTACATCCAATAGGAATGTGTCATGTCCAAATTGGCTCACGTCTTCTCCAAGCTCAACATGATTTACTTTGGTATTCCCTGCCTTTCTCAGCGTATCAGTAATCTCTCTTTGCTGCCATGCAGGGAACAAGATATCGCTAGAAATGCCCATAACTAGAGTAGGATGATCTTTCATGGCTTTCATCCCAGATACTAAGTCCGCAGGGGGACCTGAGGATGGCTCAATGGGCGTATTGATATCTGTTGTCCTGTTTGCTTCTGGCTGTTCCTGGTATGGGCTATCTGGGAGAGTAAGGCTGCATGCTGCATTTCCAAGAGAAGATTCAGATTCAGCCCCAGTTCCCTTACGAGCTAAATGATCTGCTCTTCGTGACGAAGCCGCCAGTTGATTTGTCGCTCCGAGGTCAAAGAGATCCATAGCTTTGCTGACATATAGAAGACTATTTGGATCGTACTCCAAACAAAATTTCTCGCCTGCATGATCTAGATAAGTCTCGATAAGGAAATCTGGACACAAGGCAGGTTGCTTGCTTGGATCGGCTCTTCGTCGACCAAATCTTAGCTCCCATTCAGGTCCCGAGCGGTACGTTACAGTTGCAATTTCACGCGCAAGTTTCATGCCTGCGTGAGGAGGAATATGATCGTAGTAAAATCCTCGATTCCAATTCTTGTCCATCATCAACACTTGCCGTTGAGTATGGCGCATCGCAATGCTGTAAGGGTGGCTTCGTGCACATCCAGAAATACTGGCCACTCGACCAACTCGTTCAGGAAACAGAACCCCAGCAGCTAATGATTGCATACCTCCCATACTCGAACCAACACTCGCATATAGTTTCGTGACTCCTAAACCATCGAGTAGTCGAAACTGTGCCCGCACCATGTCCTCCATGGTAAGAATTGGGAACCTCGTCGCATATCGTTTTCCGTCTGCTGGATCGATTGTCGAGGGTCCTGTCGAACCATAACATCCTCCAATAACATTCGTGCATATGATATGATATTTGTTCGTATCAAGACTTTTATCCGGACCTATAAACTTTTCCCACCATCCTGGCTTAGGATTCGCTTCTGTTGAATGTGCATGTGAAGATGCAGACAATCCAGTGTGCAGTAAAATGACATTCGACTTGTCTGCGTTCATTTCACCCCATGACTCATAAGCAATGTCAAATTCTCGCAAGACACCCCCCCAGTCAAGCAATAAAGGGTCGTCGCAGTGATATTTAAGTGTTACTCCGCTAGTATAAGATGGTTCTGGGCCACTTGAAAGGGATCGAGCTTCTAGAGTCGCAGACTTGGTTTCGAGAGCATCTAGACAAGGGAATGCCATTGCCGGATTAGAAGCCTCTGCCAATGACGCCTGAGTAGCATTTCGTGAGCCAGATCCATGATAGGATCTTGAGATGTTTTGTGAGGACGTTTGGAGAGGGGCGATAGCTTTGAAATCCAATTGTCGTGTCCAAAGTCTTGGAACAGCTTTCGTATTCCTCACACCTGTTCTCGCAGTTGCGATAAGGCCCCTAGCAGTATTCATCTTTGATGGTTTGTAGATTAACAAGAAATCATTGTTTAAGTGAAGTTTGAGAAATTAACTTGCATTTCAGAATTAATATGCAAGTTTGTTTTGTCAGCGATTTCGGTCAAAACAAAAGCGGCCACTACTGGCTTACAATGCAGCTTCCAGATAGCACTATTATCTCTTTCAGCCAATTGTGTGCTAGAACGTGACATAGAAGGCTGAAGCCTTACCTTTTTTCCCCACTCAAACTCTCTTGTATGTAGCCTTACGCTAATGCTTGGACCCCTGAAGTGGGTACGTCATGGAGGCAACATCAACGAAACAGCCTTGGACGTTCATTTGTGGCACAGCTGAACCGGCACAGTAACATCCTGCTACCTTCAATACCCGATGTACCTACAAAAACATGCTTCAGTTTTGGAAATATTTCTATAATACCATTTCCAACATAATGTCAGGAACAGACCAAAACAAAGAATCAGAGCTACCCCTCAACATGCAATTTTATGACTCCGAGAGATATCAGCCATCTTTAGAAGATGTGCTCACTGTTAAAAACATCCTCTTCACTCTACGCCCAGAATCACCGCTACCTCTAGAGCTCATCGATGCCATAATAGACTTATCCGAATATTGGCCTCATACAACAACCACAGGGTTTTTCTTTCCCGGTCAGGAAGAGGGTGACCAGAACGTCAACATCAGTAGACGAGAAGTCACCATCAGAGCCGGTGGCCCATTGGAGAACAAGTTCCTTTTACGGACCCTCCCTATCGGCTATCTTCCCTCTCAAGGAAACAACAATGATTCATCTCTTGAAATACATTCAGAAGATCAATGTAAGTTTTCTAAACAGATACCCAAACCTTTACCAAAAGATCGAGAAATTCCAGAAGATGCCACAGAGGAAGTCCTCAATGAGTGGGCGGAGAGATCACAAATTCGTGGGGAACACCCTTGCAGGAAAATCGTATTTCATATCAGAAGTCACGATCAAGGATGGGGAGGTGTACGTACAGATAAAGGAACATACAGAGGATCATACACGTGGTTTGACGTTGGCCTAGAAAGAACATATGCCACGAGGAAAGGTAATTCAACATGTTTCTTCAAGGCTTACGCCAATAAAACATCCAATCTTCAAGATCTAACAACTATCAAACCAGCAGAACACATCCCTGAAAGCCCCTCTTTCCGTCTCTCCAGCTCTGATTCCGACACCCAAGCTTCGACGAATGGGATCAAATGTGGTACATAAACAATCTTCCCCGATGTTCAAGATAACCCAAGCTATGATCGTGAAAACGACGCGAACCCGGCCACAAAATACCCACAAATGTTTGTACATACACTCAACCCTGATAACAAGATCCTCCAGAGAAACAAAACCGCAACAAGGGTTTTTGAGGATCATAAGATAATATGGAGATTCAACGATGATATACATCCAGAAAGTCCCGAAGCAGACGAACTAGAAGCTCAGGGCAGAGGACGAGAAACTGCTAATGGTGAATTTGTTCGTAACCTGAAAATTGGTGACGTGGTAACGCTTTGGGCGAAAGCAAGGTTTCCAGGTTGGGCTAATACTGTGGAGGATGTAAGTATGGATGTTTATTATGCGGTTTAAGTGTGTGTGCTATCTACGTGATGATCCAGTGTTATTCAGGAATCATCATGAAGATTTTTAGGACCGTTCCAAGGAGCTCACACCTGCTGTTTCCAAGATGTTGTTGAAGAGCAAACTGAGAAAGGTGGTGAGTCGTTACCGGAGATTGTTGTAAATGTTGGCATGAGGTAGGGCGTTCGTCGAGGATTTTGTTGTTCGCGCGGCTTCGAAAACTTATGAGCAGCGGGCTGCTTGCCCATGATTAGATGATAGGATAGGGTCAAATTGATATACGAGGGGAGAGGAGTGATGAATTAGCTTAATGATATCATGATACCAACGACACACAGAGAAATTTGCATTGTTTCGAAGAGTTATTTCCTTCTTCAGTATCCAGTCCTATATTGTGATGACACTTGTCCCGATCTGTCCTGGGGAACACACCAGTACCCGTTCAATACTAATTGTTAAAATCAACCTATATTGTAACGATTCATATCTATCGTAAACCCCCTGTAAAGATATACACATAACAGTTTACGATGAAATTTCATTTATGCATGCCCTGTACACTTTTTATTTTATCATACAAGTAGTCCCCGCGGCCATTTTAACTACATCACTGAATCTTCTTTCCACTAGTCGTCAACTTCAATGGTACAGGCTTGCTCCATAACCAAAGAGTAACGAATGCAACCCATCCTGTAACTGTGGCGCCGATTCCGGCAATCCATGGCCAAGCATTGCTGATTGCCCAACTTCTGGTTTATTCGTCATGGGCAAAGTGTCTTACTGTGACGGTGTTCTTTTCATCGATAGTGGTGAAGAATGGTCGCTTGTAGTTGACCTTGAAGTTAAAGATACCGTGTTGGTCCGGAAGCTTGAAGCTTGTGGTGTATGTTTGAGACTCAGAAGTGCTAGTTGATGGCTTAAGCACAAGACGATGGAATGGTGAAAGCATAGAGAATTCGAGTTGGAGAGAGTCTCCAGTTGGTGGGGTGAATGGAACCCATTTGTCCCATGAATACTCAGAAAGCTCAATTTCGTATGTCTGTTGAATTATAAGTTATGTTTCAATAATGTCAATTGCGTTACTTACCACATCGTTCTTAATTCTGTAGATCTTTGGGTTGGTGTCATTACTCTTGACACCATTTTCATGAAGATAATGCTTGATGCTTCCAACCTTAAGGACTCCAATTTCCTTGAAGGTCCAGCCGGTAATCTCTTTCGAGAACTCTTGATTGGCAGTTTTAGTCTCCTTGGCGTCAGATCCAACACCTCCCATTCCAATGCTACGCTTGACCTTAGCATCGAACTATGTGTCCTCGAGAATCTCTGATGACCCAATAACTGTGAATCTGGCAGAGTTTCTAGCTTGCATGGTGGTAATGAGTGATAATTGTTGTCCAACGGCAAATGGGTCTTCTACACCCTCGATATCCTCCTTGGGGTTGTAAGAGTATGCGGTTCTTGGAGCTCGGAGTAGTGGAGTCAATAATGGACTAGTGTTTCCCATTGTCTGTCCAACAGCTCTTGGGAAAGCAATGACTTCCCCGCCTTTGCCATCTCCACGGAAGTAGTTCTTAACATCTGGTCTAACAGCGTCTGGTCGTGGCAGAAGAACAACGTTGTGCTTCTCTGCGGCACTCAATGTATCATAGTTGAAGTGATCAACAACAAGAGAATTGCGGTCCGTTGGAAGGTGTATTTCGAGCTCCAAGAGCAATGAGACAAGTGCAGTGGGGGTAGGGTGAGGTGATGAGAGTGTTAATAGGATATTTCCGCCCTTGTTAATAAAGTCGAGAAGGAGCTTTGGTGTCAAAGCTGGCCCCAAACCTGCTACGTGTTAATTGGGCTCATTCCAGTGAAGTAGGACTCGTACCTTTTGACTTGGATGGCAAGATGAGTAGATGGTCGAAGGAACGCTCTCCCAGTTCAAAAAGTCCCAATTTCTCGTTTTTTGGTGACTTGTATGTTAATTTATATCCTCGTGCTGTTTGCGCAGATAATTTAGTAAAATGAACCTCACAATTGTAAATTTGCTACCACAAATAGCTACGACATACCTTCAAGATCTCCAAAGTACTTTGAGTATTTCGACTTCTCAGACAATTCCTCCAATACAACTAATAATTTGTTTCCGCCAGCACTCAAAGCTGAGACGGCACTGAGCAAGCCCAGCAACAGAAAAGAAAGAATCCACCTCATATTTTTGTTGTGGTTGACTTCAATATTCTTTCTTTCCAAATTGTGAATTGCGCGGCTTGGAAGCTTTAGGAAACGTATGCAATGCCAAGAGTTTCCCACAGCGACAGGGATTCCGATTGGTGCCTGATAGCTACACGTGATTCTGGTAAACTCGCGACATCAACGTCGAACTTCCAGCCCCGAGCGATTTCAAACCCCGCGGAAGAAATCAGTAATAAGAAATTCTTGTAAGTTGTCTGATATTCAATCATTTAAGAAGAAGGAGCCATTTTACTTCTAGTAACATGCTAATAACCATAGATAAAATGTCATCCACAATACCACGATTCTTCTCTCAACCTTTTCGCTACATGCGATGGGCAGCCATTGAAAAGCCCTCTATCTTCTTCTCCATAGCCGTCGGAAGCATTGGTCCAATTCTCGTTCTCACAGTACCAAAGATCCGTCACAGACTCGGGGACGGACCAAGACCGCAGATTCCTTTGACATATCCAAGTAGGTTGATGCATAAATTGGGGTTTAGAAGCCAATAATGTTTGCAATTACTAATGAACGTTATTTGCGCAGTGCCTTCTGGACCAAGAAAACCTTTGAGTGGTTACGATGACGAGTAAAGTTTTATAGGGGCCAGGGAGGTTGTCGGACGAAACAGTCGTGTTTGTACATAGGAATGGCGTCAATGAATCGAGGGAATACCTTTACAAATGATATCATAGCGATACATTGTCAAAACGATCCGATGATCAAGTCCGAATCAATGCGACTGTTTAGCGGGGAAACTTGAGGTAGGGTATCATATATGTATTTCCAGTGGAAGACGAAAGCTTGATCTTTGCCCCTTACCTCGAAACTGTTCTCTTTTGGCTATGATTGACTCGAGGCTTCGTATTCAGAGCTCAGTAGCAAATTCCTAGGTACAATGGATACCCTTCCCTGGCTATCGACGTGAAGACTATCACAACTGTGCACAAGTGCCTTTCTCGAAGTAATTTTTTTGTACTGTCGTTCTTAATATTTTCAACGTTTGTTATCTTGTTAGTTGATCAGCGCACCTCTCTGGCTGCCTGCTTGTTGAGATAAAAAAGTAATGTAATTTTGTCGAATTATTAGAGGAAAATCCGCTAACTGCGTTCGCGAGGCAAGTGGAGTGTCTCAATATTCTCTACATATTCAAACAAATATGGCAAGAATGCACAGCTGGAAAAACTTCATAATCACTTGAATTCTACAATGTTGTTCATACGTGCAAACAGATAGTGTCAGCCAGTCCTCCACGTTTTGTGCTTGCAACTCAATGAGTAGAAACCAATCACTATGAGTTATCTCATCCTCAGACCATACGGTGATTACATAATTTTTTGGCCTTGATTTCGAGGCAGAGGTCTCCCGAAAATTTATTATTGTAG
>PQXJ01000448.1:0-30449 GCA_004786225.1 Botryotinia narcissicola | reverse complement strand
CATATCATAGCCCTACGAATTCTCTTTATCGATTTCGATCTCTTATTCTCATCTTTATTCCCGTCTCCACCCTCTCCATCTCCCACCTCCCACTCACCCATCTCCTTCCCCACCATACAAAAATCGATTATCTACCTCACGCGCGCGGATACATGGTTTCGATTGATTTACCTTCTATTTTGGATATGCGTTCCGGTTCTAGTTCTAGTTATGGGAGTACGAGAGCGAAAGAGAGGGGGGACTGTAGGGATATGGGTGTGTTTGATGATGAGGGGGTAGTAGTTGATATTGGGATTTTGGTGTAAAGCACTGCTGTACAGTAGACTTTTCGTGGTTGTGGGGTGGGGATTTATGGCTTTGTGGACATGGGGGTGATACGACATTGGCACATGTATCTAGATGGAGAAGAGGAGGATAGAATTATGGATGGTTATTAAGTATCCGGCAATCTAGGAGGTTTATGATACAGCTCCATCTGTCAGGGTAGTGATATGTTCAATTGTATGATACATTTTTTTGGTATCGCCAGAACAATTGCGAGTACAATCGTGATGAATGATCCCAAGAATTTATGCATATTATTTCATAAGCCCAAGCCATTCTAGCAACAGGCAATCCATTTGGTATGAGGATAGCATCTCCACGCCATGTATTCCGTAATGATTACTGCACATCAATTCATGTAACATCAATCCCTCTCCATCTACCACCTACAAAATACTCTACCACGTCTCTTGTATATATCTCTTTAACCTCTCCAGGTTCGCGATGAAATCCTCCGCTTCCTCCATACTCATGCCCGCATGAATTTGCAAGACGCTCAAGAAAGCACATCTCACAGCCTTGGGCATACCACCCGAGCTACCACAAACATAAATCATTGCTGTTTGATTCGTGAGCAAATCTGCAAGTTCCTCTCCTTGTGCTCTAATTTCATCTTGTACGTAAATTTTCTGTTTCTGATCTCGCGAGAAAACCGGACTTGTATGTACATGGTCTTTTACTTGAGTCGATTCCCACTCATTAGCAAAGAAGTAATCAGCGTTGCGATTACGTCCACCATATATAAGATGGACTTTTCCGAACTGTACCATGCTCTCCCTTGTTTGTTTAATTTGTTTCAAGCGTTGTAAGATCAATGATCGTAGCGGTGCGATTCCCGTACCTGCACCGACTAAGATGAGGGGAAGTTTTGGCACAAGCGGGGGTACTTTATAGAAAGAAGGGTTCGCATTGTACTGGATCGTGAGATTTGTTCCCTTGGGAAGAGTGGCTAGATAACGGGAACAGAGACCATTGCGAACCTTTCGAAGAACGGTGCGGTATTTAACAATGGCGACTAGAATTTGGAATCGATAATCTTGGAAGGGTCTAGCATCATCGAAGTTTCCGTAATTGTTCAATTCTTTAGACTTTTGGGAGTATTTTTCTGGTACTACGCTGGGTTTGTGAAAGTCGCCGCCGGAACAGACACTAAATTCACGACCTCGGATCACAGGGAAAATGGTGATGGCATGTTTCCAAGGAAGCTTGACGCTTGGGAAATCCTGAAGACATTCAAGAATGCTGCGACGAGGACGAGTGGTGTAATCGTAAAGTTCGTCGGTATAGAGAGGATCTCGAAACTCAAGGAGGCGTTCTTTGTGTGTTGGATCATTTGTATAACTGGCCATAAGCTCGAAGAAATGGCGTTTGGGAATGGCGTGAAAATCAAGACTATGAATCAGTAACTCTCTGAGTGTTTGTTCGTCTCCAATCTTATTGAGACCATCTGAAGCCATTATCAAGTTTTTCGCGCCGAACCAATCTGGTGATTTTGGTTTGAAGTGCAACTTCAGATCCGCAACATCATTCCATCCCATCAGATCGATGAGGGTTTGGACATCTTCAGGAAAGTTTTTGGGATAAATTGATATGGTATCCCCAGGATCCAACATGAAATCTTTGCCTCTAAGCTTGAATGTGATCTCGCGAACATCCTGCCAGTGGCCTGAAGGAGTGACGCGCTTGTTGGCTTCCATAGTGACAATAAGTGGTGAACGATTCTTTTTAATCCCTTTCAAAAGCGCCGGTGGGGGTAATACATTTTCATCCTCTGGTTGCTCTTTGTCGAAATCAGCCAATCGATTCGACGGTGGTCCTGGTGCGTCAAAACCATTATCAAATCTTATCCCAGATTCCAAGCCAAATTTATCTGCCATTATCGCTGGGTTTGGGACGGAAGATTGATGAGCTTGAATATCGGCGTCTCCAAGTGTATCTGGATCAGTAGAGTTTTCAGATAAGTTGGAAGCTTCCAAATCTTTGGCAAGAGCAAACTTGCTATTTAAAGTATCAAATTTTGTTTGACCATTGTCATCTCTATTTTCAAGCGATGAACTTTTTTTCCCAACACCTGTAGAAGAATCGTTTGCCAACTCTAGCCAGTATTTTGGGGGTAGAAGGACATCGTCAGGAATTGGATCTAAGCCATCTAGCAATGGATATGATTCGAGGAGTTTTTTTCTAAGGTTAATATACCAAGAGAGGAAAGTCCCATCAATACTATTTATGTTAGCAAGTCAGGCAGAGGTAGGTACAAAGATTGGATGAAAGACATAGCGCAACTTCTAGAGTATATACGCAAACAGTCTCTAATATAAATAGAAAAAAAGCTTCCCAGAGAGATAGAGTTCCACTTACCCTTCATCATGTTGTTCATCTGCTTCATCTCTTTGATATATTTCATTCCCACCCAGCTGCTCCAATCTTTTATGTAGTTTACGAGAGGCAAAATTGAATCTGAAAGGTTGTTAGTGTGTCATTCTATTTGGCAAGTGCCTTTCTTCCACCCTTTCACTCTACATGACTTTCATCCCAGTTTGCACCTACTTTGCATAAGAACTATCACCAAGACCAAAAGTGGTAAAGTTCACGTGACTCAAACAATTGGGAGGCAAACGCTTTTTCAAAAGACTATTCCAAAATTTCCTTGCATTTTTTGGAAATTCTCCTTGACCTGTAGTTGACAATGTAAATATAACAAAAGTGTACTTTGATAAATCTCTCTATTATATGCAAATAAGTATAGTCTGGTTAAATTCGGGGAAGAAATTACATACAATATCAACCTCATCCATCTCACACACCCTTGTCATGAAATGAAGTCTTTCTGTAATCCGTCCCAATTCTTCGGCCACATCTTGAGAGTTTCCAGTTTCCGTTCCATAAAGGATAAGTGCGCTCCTATCATGCCGTTGGCCATTGAGTATATCAGACATTTGGGACAATTAATTGATTGACGATTGTTTGTGGCAATGGCAATTATCAGTGTATGACTCGATAATATTAAATTCACAGTCGCCCAGTTGATAAGAAAAATAATTTTTGGTCACCATTATCAAAGAAGAGCTGCGTGCAAGTCACGAGACGTTGGCTGGTTGGCTGTTCGAATTCCCATTTCATTCACCAATACTGCTTACAGCATGAACAATCATTAACAAGAGGGCTAGGTAAGTTTCAAGGTAAATCCATGGAGTGCGGTATTCTGTGGTTTGTGGTTGTGTGTGTATCATGTGATTATCGTACAACCTGTCTTGTAGTCTTCGAGAAGGATACAAAGTCTTTGTATTGTGATTGCGAGGAAGATGACTGACGCTTCCCTTGGAAAATCAACGGTCAATGGCTTCATGCATACAGAACAAGACAAGACAAAGAACGGTTAGCAACAGAAAGCGATAGAAGGAAAACGTTGTTTCCAACTAAGCAAGCTGCAATGCAGGCATACTTATGATTCTGAGTACATAATGACAACACCACATACAAAGAGTGGGAACATGGAAATTTAGTGTTGGGAAGATGGGGGATGAGGATTGTGGTACAAATGAGTGGATGTTAGATATGATTGAGATATCTAGATAATATAGGTAGGACTATATAAATAAGATGATACTAAAAGATGTTTTATTAATCGTAATTATAAAAATTGATTGTGGTATTTATATTTGATTATATATTGGGAATATTGGAGATGCATCTTGATTTTTGATAGACACATAGAGTAGATATTGATACATGTACTCCGTAGTAATGGATCGATCTACATACTTTATTACTCGAGTATCTAAGTGGTTCTAGAACCTAATTTGATGTCATAAAAAGAAGAATGACATATTCAGGTATGAATCATCTAGCTATCAAATCTATCAAAGAATGCCCTGGTGGCCCGAATAATTTCTTGACATTTTCTTGATATTCTTGTACGGTCTCGAGACTGTGCACAGTAAGTATTATTCCATCACTTCATATGTATTGTCCTGTATTTACATCACATGATAACATATCAAGCATTCAGTGACAGCATTCACTAACGGAAAATTCTATTGATCCATACATAAGTAGAAGTAGGTACCAGGTAGGTACTAGGTACGTCTTTCCCAAATAATGCTCTTGACCATATATAGGTAGACAAGTAAATAATCGCCCAATCTCCAATTCATTCATCCTTCCCCTTTTATTATATTACTCCTTACCTGACCTTGCCTCTTTTGCCATTTCCCCATGTTATGTGGCATTCGAGAACGGCATCGAATCTCACACCGTATGGTGGCTTTTTCTCAACGTGATAACCCTATTGCAGATTCACTTACTCTGTGGGTTGTATCTTCGTTCTTGATTACCTAGCCAGCAGAATCCACCATACATTTCAATATCTAATCGTTTTACGCCATGATTCCTCCTTCCCTAGGTATCTCCTGTCTCGCTATATCCCTATTGTGATCATGTCAACTTAACGATGAGTAGCATGAAGAATACAGAATACAGAATACAGAACACAGATCATATATCTTTTAGTAACCACAAATAGACTAAATCCATTCATTCCTCTCTACCTCCTATCTCACCATCCATTTCCCCATGTTCATTCAATATCAAACCTCCTTCTCACCGTACCACCCGTGCCACCTGCCAACTGCCAATAGCCTGCCACCTTATCAATGCTTCTGCCCTTCCCTGGCCAATTAATCACGGCCGTCTTCCTTCTCACAGTTGATTTCTGCGTTGTGTCGAACCTTCTGTCTAATCTAAAAATTCTCTAATCGAATAGAATCCCCATTCCCAGCCCTGTTCAGCCACTGGCTTTAATCCAATTACGGTAAGTGCCACTCGCTAAGATGCGGCTGCCCCAGCGATTCCATTGGAATTTGATATATTCTGCCCACTGCTCAATCCCGACTTCTTTCTCCCTTTCCTTTTGAACACCTCAACTTCAAGAATTCCATCAAGTGTCAATCACAACAAAACCTCAACCAACTTCCCCAAAACCAGACCACTAGGGCACCTAGCTACCCTTTTCCAACTTCCCCAATTTGTTCAGAGAGTATTAAAACATACTCCCAGCAAACGTCGATCAATTTTCAATTCAATTCAAGCTTCTACTCAGTCTTAACTACCACATACCATCAAATCAATTATCATCATGTCTAGCATCGTGGAGAAAGTTTCTGACGCCGTCACCGACGTTACTGCCGCTCTTGGCAACACATCCATCTCTGACAAGCCCGCCGAGACCACCACCACTGGTGAGAAGGCTGCCAACACTACTACCGACAAGGAAGCTGTTTTGGCCAGTGCTGCAGAGGGAAGAAGACTTTACATCGGTAACCTCGCATATGCGACCACCGAGGGGGAGTTGCAAGCCTTTTTCAAGGGATACTTAATGTAAGAATTACCTCTATATTCACTTTCACACGTCATCTTCAACGTCGCCTTCAATTTTCTATCAAAATTCGTATGCCACCTGAAATCAGCAGATTTTGGGAAGTTGCGAGTATCTCTGCACTTTCCAAATATGTTTGATTTGTACCATTTTTACTACACGAGCTAATACTTTGATGCAGTGAATCCACCTCTATCCCAAAGAACCCACGTACTGAGCGTCCAGTCGGATATGCTTTCGTCGACCTCTCTACCCCAACCGAGGCCGAGCGTGCTATCTCTGAGCTCTCTGGAAAGGAGATCTTGGATCGCAAGGTCTCTGTTCAACTTGCTCGCAAGCCAGAGACAAACGACAAGACTGAGACTGCTGCAAGCGGAGGAGAGGGTCAATCTGGCGGTGAAGGTGGACGCCGCAGACAATCTGGCCGTGGACGTGGACGTGCCCGTGGACGTGGAGGACGCCGCAACAACGCTGTAAGTTCTTTGAAGGTTACATTTCCCAGGAGAACAATTTACTGATATGACTACAGTCCCGTACTGAGGAGGGCGCTACCGAGACACCTGCTACCACTGATGTTCTTCCTTTGACCGAAACTACCAACCAAGCTACTACTGAGTCCAAGGAGGCTAAGCCACAAACTACTCGCCCACCCCGTGAGCGTCGCGAGCGTTGCCCACCAGCTGATGGAATTCCATCCAAGAACAAGGTCATGGTTGCTAACCTTCCATATGATCTCCACGAGGATAAGGTATGTTTCAAAAACAGCCTCTTTCGTATGATATACTAACAAAATTGTAGCTCAAGGAACTTTTTGCCGTCTATGAGCCAACTTCTGCCAAGATCGCCCTTCGCCCAATTCCCCGTTTCATGGTTAAGAAGCTCCAAGCCCGAGGTGAACCCCGCAAGGGTCGTGGCTTCGGCTTCGTTACTTTATCTAGCGAGGAACAACAACAAAAGGCCGTTGCTGAGATGAACGGAAAGGAAATCGAAGGACGTGAGATCGCTGTCAAGGTCGCTATCGACAGCCCAGACAAGACCGATGATGATGTCAACGCTGGCTCTGCTGATGCCAGCGCCGAGACTGCCGCTGCCTCACCAGCCGGTGCTGAAACCGTTTCTGCTTAAGCAGGAAACGTTGTATGATGTGAATGAGAGGAGACTTCTATAGACCTGCAGATGATAGACTAATGCATTGCTATGCGTTGCTTTTGGACCATTGTCAACGCGTTGTGGAAGCTCTCATAGGAAAGGATGGATTTGCTCCTTTGATTTACTCAATGGATCGATCATCTTTTTCACGATTTTCTTTTAGGTGGACATATGAATACTAACTCGGTGGATTTGTTAATGGCGTCTAAATAGATCTTTGGGCTTCTACGCTCTTTCTTTCCGACAGACTTGACTTTTTCATTTCCGAGTATGGATTCACAGTTCTTCATGACTCTTTTTTCAAAAACTATGTCTTATTACAATTTTGCTGGCATTCTGTGGGTGTACACTAGATTTTTTTCTGACGTGCTTCCATATGGGATGGGTGGGCATGGAAAAATTATTGACTAATGATTGATGACAACCCTATCATTATCAGATCAATGATAATAACGTGAACGATTTTACCAGCAGAATGATATCTTTCTCAAGTGACATAAAAATTGATGACGTGACCTGATGTGCTTCTAGCTAAAACTTTGATAACCCACTGTCTTTTAATTTCTTAATAAAACCTGCTTCCCCATTTCAATCGTTGAGCACCTACCCTTAAATCGGTTGCCCCTTTTTTCTCAAAATCCAAACCAAATCCTTACAATCACGATACTTAGGTAGGCATTTAACCTTGGGTATTGATTGGTCTAGATCTCATTTAGCGCGGTTTGACCTCCATTGCGCGAACACTCCCAAATTTAGAACCTCAATTCCCCTTTGTAAAGCCCCACCACATCAATACTAGAAGCGATCTACTCGTACATACGACGATAAACATCTATAACCATTCATACTCGTACATACCAATCAATAATTTAATTACTCTCACTAAATTCTCGATGCTCGCGCAAGACACTCAAGATCTGAGAATACGTCACTGAGCAATTGAAACTTGGAGCGCAAAGAAGCCTGAGTAGGCAATTTTATCGACAACGGGACCTGGAGAGATTAGAGGGACAGAAAACACACAGTCATCAATTGATCCAATGCCAATAGTAGAAATGACTTCAAAGGCTATGTGGGAGGTTGATCCGGAGACAAGGTCAAAGGTAATCTCCTCTTTACGGGGCGCCCATCCATGAGCGCAGATATTCACTGTCTCGTCTCTACAGAACTCATACTAAACACATCTTAAACTCAGCTCCTTGATATTTCCAAAACCAATGGAAACGATCGATGTATCGACTGCGGCGCACCTTCTCCTCAATGGGCTTCACCAAAATTCGGCGTTTTCATCTGTCTATCTTGCGCTGGAGTTCACCGCGGATTAGGAGTCCACATTAGTTTTGTAAGGAGTATCACAATGGATGTTTTCAAGGCGCAAGAAATCGAACGAATGAGAGAAGGAGGAAATAAGACTTGGAGGGAATTCTTCGATTAGGATGATAGATATGTTATGAGTGGTATCACGTAAGTGGACTATATTTGCGACACAGTTATTGCGCTGGGCGGAGGGCGGTGGGCAGTGACACATAACTGACACATTCGCAGTTGGGATGATGCAACTATTGCTGAGCGATATTCTGGCGAAGTTGGAGAGGAATACAAAGAACGACTCACTGCCAAAGTCGATAAACGCGAATACGTCCCTGTATCAAAAGCCCCTGCTTCAAAATCTACAACTTCTGCCACATCTTTCTCCAACCATAGTTCTAGCAACTCCCCATCACAAACTTCTCTTGGAACAAGAAACGCCAGTCCTTCTAATGGCAAAGTGAAGGTTGACGATAGATATTTTGCTGGACTTGGAGCTGCGAACGCGTATCTATCCGAGGATTTACCACCTTCACAAGGTGGCAAATACGGAGGGTTTGGAAGTCAACCAATTGAGAGAGAAGATAATAATGTAAAACTGCCAGGCTTCGAAGATTTACAGAGAGATCCTGTCGCGGCACTTACTAAGGGCTTTGGATGGTTCACAACTACTGTGGGAAAGACGGCAAAGATTGTTAATGAAGGATATATACAACCTACTGCTGCGAAGGTAATCTCGCCTCCCTGACACCACATATCAATTGTGGCTTTCTCATGTCCGCATAATGAACATCAACTGACAACTGTTCTTTTCAGATCGCCGAGTCCGAGGTAGCGAAACAAGCACAAATTACCGCCGCTCAAGTTGCCCGAAATGCGCAAACTGGAGCCAAAAGCGCCGCAGATGGATTCAACCGTTTTGTTGAATGTAGTGGAGGTGGTCCTTCTAGTAATGTTCCTATTGATGAGAGCAAGAAGGATTTCTGGGATAGTTTTGCTGATGCTGGAACCAAGAGACAACATGCACCAAGTGCATCAATTGGAACTGCGGCCGTCAAGAGGAATGGTGGAGGTGGAAATGGAAGTAGCGTTGGGGCAAAGAAAGATGATGATTGGGAAAAGTGGTAGATGGGGACCTGAAAGGGAACTTGGTTGAAGTGACTATGGGGATATGTGGATAAAGAATTACGGTTGGGTGAATGCATATACATATAGACCATATGGTCGAAAGAGAAGTTTCGGCGAGACATGGGAGAAAGAATTGAAGATTTCACGTTTTAATGGCATTTAGCTGCGTCTCATTTGGAAATCGACCGAGATGTAGTAACGTATATTAGATTTCTATTATGAAAGTTGTTTGTTGCACATCCTTGTTTAGCTTTCAGGTTCACATTGGTATTGGGATTCGGACAAGTGTCCTGATTTTTATGATTCAAGAAGATTAATATGTGCCTTACTGTATGATACATTGCGGACCTGTGGTTCAGCGATTTCTCTTTTTGGAAGCATGAATCCGTCAATAGCCTGCCGTTGCCTCAAGCTATCACGACACCATTCATATCCTCTCGTCAATTTCAATCAGCATTATCTGTTTAATATTACAAGAATGGTGGCGTAAGGTAATAATCAGTATACGTAGCATTTATACCGTACACCATCGTCCAGATCATTCTTTTACAGGCGCCAGAGTTTGAAGCCTACAGCTAAAGAACATGTAGTTCAACAAAGTATCTCTCTTTGCCTCTGGGCCATCAAAAGGAGTATTTATTTCTACTTCAGGAGCATGGTTGCATGGCCAGTTTCTCATGACCGTGGCTCAATTCCCAATATTGTGGTTTCGATTCTGAAATATCAACCAACAATCTTCAAAATTCAATGTTTCCCTACCGTGGTCAACTTCCCAACCAGCCAGACGACCCGGAAAAGTTTATCAAAGCGCGTGCGCTTATTTCCTCCATACCTTATCGTTGTAGATGAAGTGTCCGAAGTTCATGTGACCGCGGCTGGTCCAGATGTCGAGGGATTGTCGACCGCTTCCAACAGACCGAGATCCTATCGCGCGCGTAGATTATTACACCGCCACTATTCACATCCTTGATAAATCTCTGTATTCCCATTGAATCGTGGATTAATAATTAAGCCGTGTTTGATATTAAAATAGCATTAAGTGACTTTCGGACCGTATTTTAGAGTTACGTTTTTTTGTATTGCCGAGATACCCCTACATTATTTCTAAAAATTCTCCGAAGGGATACTTACTTGCAATTATTTCACTTGACCACCGCTCCAAGTTTTTGGAATCAGATGAGGAACCGCTCTTCCCACAATTTCGCAATCTTCCACCAGAGCTCCGTCTACACATCTGGAGACATGCACTTCCAAGCGGTCGAACGCTCAAGGTAAAAGTCGACGCCTACGACGATACGCGAGCTTCCCTGCAGGGAAATTTCTCGGCTATTCCCTCCATCTGTCATGTCAATTCTGAATCGCGATGCTTGGCTCTAAGTATCCTTCGCAATGGCCTCGGTCCCAACACTGAAGAATCTGATTTCTACTGGAATCCCAACACCGATACTATCTACTTTCCCCCCTCTGCATCCTGGACCAGCGGCACCATGGAAAAATATCTCTTCAAAGAAAAAGTTCCCGCTTCGTATCGTAACGACGGGATCATGCCTGTCGTGCAGCATATCGCTCTACCCCTCAACATCTGGCTGGCACAAGGTCTCTATCTCGAGCCTCTCCCCGGGCGCTGGCTTCTCGATTGGCTGTATAAATTCCCCGCGCTGGAATCCGTTACGCTGCTCATCGAACCGTTTGATCAGTGGCTCGGTTTGCCCAATACCTCCATCGTCTACCACGAACCGCTCGACGTACCTGTTTCACAGCTGCTCAATCACAAACCCTCGTAAATGAAAGATATGCTGGAGAAATCCCTACAGGAGTATCGCGCTGCGAATGATGAGGCGTGGGAACCCCCCGCAGTGGAGATCCTGGTGTTGGGGATGAAAAAGTTTAAGGGCTCCAAGAAGTGTATTAAGAAGAGAACGAATCTGGATCGTGAGGATGTCACGGGTATTTATGAACATTGCATTTCGAGGGAGGAGAAAAATGCGAGGAGGTTGGTGAATAGGTGGCCGGCGGAGATTCATGCGGTGGAGCAGTGGAGTTTGATGGGGCAGCCGGAGGAGGAGGATTTTTAGATTTCGAGGAGTTGGGGGTTGGGGGAGGGATGGGGTAAGGTGTTCATGCTCGATTGTCGTATTTCAGCTGGTAAATGGACGCGAAAAGTTTATAGTGTTTGGCTTCACCTGGGTGTTATGAGGGGATCGGAAGAACTCAGTCGTGGTGGTAGATAGACTAGTATATCTAATAATTATCAAAAATCGATTCTCAGTTTCTCTTTGAGTTTCAAATTCGATTGTTAGTAGAAATTTCTTGGCCTCCTCTCTTGGAAATTTACATGTACTGATATTTGATAAAGCTTGAGTGAGTTTCAGATGAGGTATTAGTCTATCCGAGACAATTGACATCTTGAGTTTCTGGGGAGTCAGGGTATGCTTGTGCGATGATGGTGGTGAGGTTTTACGGAGAGATTATGGTTGGTGGTGGTTATTAGCACTGAAGCTGGAATGAGTGTAATGGGAAAATTTGACATTCTTCTGGAATGAGTTTAAATGATGGATATTTTGAATGTTAAATTTGAATACTGAAATTTAGTACTCTGAATGGTCAATTTAATACTAGGAGCAAGGTGCCTCTGAAGTTCTGTCAGATAATAAACAATGGCGATATTATTTCAGAGGCCCTGTATTTGAATATAGAATTATTGAGGGAAAGCGTCGAGTGGTGCCTCTTTCCAAAATGAATCATGTGATATGATTTTCGGAAGGGAGTATGTCTTGTTTTGGCAGGAAGAGATATATAGGATTAAAAACAATTGAAATCTGGAAAGGCTTCGCATAATGATTTTTGAAAGATTGCTAATTGTGAGTGGTTGATGAAAGGACAAGGTCGACTGAGGTATAATACTCTGGGGTTTCCTCGTCTCTTTAGAAAGTCGAATTGCAAAGGTCTATAAAGGTTTTATTATAGGTATTGTCTTTTTGATATACAGATCTTCACAGAAGTTTGCTGTGAGCCCTTGGATTTGTGGCAAGTATGATGATAGGGATGGTCCTAGATAAACTGCTGTTGCTGGTTCAAGATGAATCATTTCCAGATGGCTTGGGTACATCTACAATCATTTACCAAATAGGTGAACTTTGAGAGAAGGGTAGTTCTGTTACTCTAGAGTCCGCTTTATTTCAAGGCTTGGACTTTAACGCAACAGATCCAAGAGACAATACCTACTCTTTGTTTGGTATTTCGACAAATGTTGAGGCTCTGAAAATAGATATCAACAATAATGCCACAATCAAAGAGGTATATACCGATGCCAAAATTCGGATCTTGAATCAAGGGACTTCTTTGTCGCTTCTCAACGCAGCCTGAATACTTGACTGAATGATTTTCTAAAAGATTCAGGGAAAATAGTATTGGATGGGGTTGCGCATTGCGCGCCATCATTCTCCATGATGATTGGTGTATTATAATACGATTTGGCAAAAGGAAGTCATTCGTGGAGATAAGCCAGCTAAGACTATTGGTTGGAACTCCTTGTCATTTTACTCAGCCACAACTTACATTATCCCTCATCTCATATGTCATCGACCTTCATCCAACTTGGTTCTCTTGAAGAAAACACAGATAAATTGGATTCGAAAGGTTGTTGAAGACGTTTTTGATCTATAATGTCCCAACGAAATGTGAATGAAGCTGGCCCCTTGATGATGAAATATTCACCCGCTGGTGCAAAATCCCATATTAAACCTTGTCTGACATGCTGAAAATTTGATTTTTGGCGTCATTCTATTCTTATACCTGAAAAGATTGGGCTACAAGGTAGAGAGCTTTGGGCATCGGCTCAAGGTCACTGGAACTGGTGCGGAAGTCTCTGGTGTGAGATTACACGTCGAAGTCCCTTCCGTGAAATGAACGAATTTTCAGTACAGAAACTTGACATAGAATATCACATGATTGCGAACCCAGAGCTGGAACGCAATTCCGAGGCTGTTTCAAGAATTGCTGGTAGATTAGAATGTTATGTGTGGCAGTCTCAAGCTCGTTCAGTGGGGTCGCATCATTTTACCCTTCAGATAGTGAATGTTTCTGGTATGTCTTTGCCCCTTGCCAAATTTACGACGTCGGGGAGCTTGTATAAACAGATACAGACGTAGAAGCGTCAGGTTATGAAATCCCTGAAAAGGCTTCCTCCGCTTCAAGTCGTATAATTGCCTCACAATGGATCAGTAACTGCACGGAAAACCATAAGAAATACCGCATTGATAAGATCTCATGGTTACTAACTCGGCTCGTTAATGTTGGACTTGATGGTGGTGCAACAAGGCTCATTGAGACGAAGGAGCTCTCAAAGGACCAGCATTCACCATATTTTGCGTTGAGTCATAGATGGGGTACTACACCCGATCATTCAAGTCGACTCTCAAGCATTAATCAACGAGCATGGATGAAAAACATCCCAATAAATCAAATGTCTGCCACTTTTCAAGACGTCATTCAATATACCAGGAGCTTGATTTTGTTATACACTTGAATAGATTCTTTGTGTATTATGCAGGATTCTCCAGAAGATTGGAGTACCGAGGCAGCACTTATGGACAAATTGTATTCCCAGTCTTTCTGAAAGATTGCCACATCTTATGCTTCTAATGAGAATAATCTCAACACAGGACTCTTCTACACTCGCACTCCAGATGATATAGTCAATTTGTCAGTGAAGTATAAGTTTATCGCGAAGAATGCCTACCAAGGACTCTATGGAACATCTCTCGAATCTAATTACATGATTGATGATACCAAATTTGCAATCTACGAGAGAGCTTGGGTTCTCCAAGAACGTCTTTTGAGTCCTCGAACAATAAACTTTTCTAAACAGTTGATCTGGGAATGCAGAGAGAAAAGGGCCTCCGAATCCTTTCCTATGAGCCTATCCTTAATAGGCCGGAATGGCTACCGCGACTCTGATTTTTCGAAAGATTGGAGATCGAGTTTACAAGAAGATGGATACAATTTTTGGGAAGATACTCTATATCGATATCTGAAATCCTCTCTCACATATCCATCCTATCAACTGGTAGCTCTTGGTGCCATAGCCCGAGAATACGAAACAGAGCTAGATGATATTTATTTTGTGGGACTATGGAAGAAAGAACTCCCTCTGAACTTACTTTGGAAACTGAATGGGAGCTCTTCATTTTCTTCAAGACCAAATACTTATCGTTGTGAGTTGTACATTACATATCTGAGCCTGTCCTAATCAGATATCCTAACCAATTTTCAGGCCCCACTTGGTCATGGGCATCACTGGACATTCGTTATCCAGCCAGATTCCAAACCTCGACACCCGACGGTAAAGCGCTTGTGGAAGTTCTGAGGTCAAGGTCTTCAGCCCACCAGGTCGCGCTCACTCTGAATACTACGCTGACCATATCAGATTAAAGGACAAACTTCATCCCATCGGATCCCAAGATATTAATCAATGGCTTTGTGATGATTTTTATGAAGGTTAATTGAGGAGTAGCAGAAGATCTCGTCAGCACATTGGCTCGTCCCTTGATATCGAGAGTCAGGAATCTGAGGATTCAAGATTATATTTAATTCCAATTGCATCGGTAATTTCTGACATTTCCTGGGGTACCTCATACTAAGATCTATTTTGATGGGTAGCATGGAATTTGTGCAGGTGGGTGTTTTGAGTATCTCGTTTACAGGTTTAAGCAAATATAACGAGCGGCTGCGCCCAATGGTGGAATGGGCCGGACCTAAAGATCCACGTTCGAGGGACCTCGATACTATAACGATATTTTAATTTGAACCGACTTCTTTCAAGAGAAAGACATTTTCAGTCAATTACGATGTGATACGTCTTTCATGTTTGGAATTGAGATGGCAGGGGACAGTAGCAGAGATACTTGTGTTTTTTCATTTCACCCGTTGACACGCATTTACCACATAAATCAGAGAATTCATTAAATTATCCAATACCAGAAAATACATGTTTTTAAAACTACCGATGAAAACAATTTGATGGAGCAAAGACTGAAGGTTAAAAATTAGGCGAGGACACCATTCTTTGAACTGAGTTCAAAAGAATCTAGGCCGGGCGAAAGCATGCAATTCTGATTGATCATCATTTTCTCAGTGTTGACTTTTGCCGCCAGTGTGTTTTCTTTCATTTACAGTCGATCCCTAAAGTTCTTTATTTTCAAGCTTCCCAAGCATGGTCACGCTCATATATTCGACACAATTTTGAAGAATGCTGGCTCTCCCTGAAGGAAGCGAGATCAGGTGTCGAATTAGACCATTCTTATCACAACCGTGTAGTTAGAGCTTGAGTTTTGTCTTTGTGGTGTCTTGAATTTATTTGATCTTGAGTCTTATGTGTATGGATGATGTTGATTTGAGAATCGACCAAGCGACAATATATGGTTTTAAATGCTAAGGGCACGATTTACATGAATGGAATGTCGTATTGCGAGAAGCAAAAGATGATATTCCGTCGCTGAATGAGTCTATCATCATGTTAAAGTTGTGGCATCAAGCTATTGAGGTAGCAGATTCTTGACTTTGGATTGATCTACTTATATAAAAATTTATCAAAAACCTTCTCTCATTACTTATATTAATGGATGTACCATCTCTAAAGCTTCTTGAACAACACACGACCTAGTATCCAAAGATTCTTACTCACAACTTCTTCTGTAGCCCTTTTCCCATCACCCCGAAGCTATTCCAATCCCCAAACCCATCCCAATCGTTCCCCTTCTCCCGATCCTTTGTCTTTCCCTCTCCACAACCACACACCCCGTGATTAGAACTCCCATTTGAAACCCCCGTTTCTCCTCCTCCCCACCACTAATACTCCCCCTGTACTGTATCCCCATCATATCTTTCCCCGCAAAAACATCATACATCATCACTGCATACAAATCCCCCGACTCCTTATCCCTCAACTCCACATTCGGATTCGAGAATGAGAGTTTTTGCGTCGTGGATGGTAGTTTTTGTTGCCAAACCAGAAGCCTCTCTTTGCCCTCTTCCTTTCCATTTTCCTTCCCCCCATCATAACCTCCATGAAACCTCCACTCATACCTGCCCTCATTTTCCCTCCCCCTACCTCCCCCAAAATGCTCTAACCCCGATTCCGACTCTCTTTGCACTCCTTCTATCCCCAATTGCTGCACCTCTTTCTTACGATTAAATTTATCAAACTGTGCTCCTCCTAACATCACTTCCTCTTTCCTGTCCTCGTTTTTGATACTTCCACTGTATATGTACATGGTCGTAATTCTCTTCATGCCTTCAATCGTCATTTTGAAAATAGGTAATGGTTTGGTATTTGGATAGCGAGGAGAATCGTAAATCAGGAGAGTGTTTTTGAATGCATTGAAGAGTGTTCCAGGGATGTAGTCGATGGTCAGCTCGGAGAGGTGGGTAGGAAATGAATGGGATTCGGATGGTATGGGTGGGTGTGGATTGGAGGAATAGGGGGGAGGAGGTTGAGAAAGCGAATTATTGGTCGAGTAACGAGGGAGTGGAGTTGCGTTTGGAATTGGATTTGCGGATTCTTCATCGTGATCGTGATCGTGACTTTCTCTCCTTTTGAAAATTGAAAAAGTCATTTTTCTCCTTTTTCTTTGGAGCGTCAAGTGAACGAGAAGTAAAAATATATAAACTCCAAACGCCACTATAACCGAATATCGATATCAAAAATTCCAAAGGGAGTAGCTTAGCAAAAATCAAACATGTAATTAGGATTTTATTCATTCTCAAGTACTTACATATATACCCCCGAGCCCCCAATTATCAAATCCCTCTCAGAATGTGGCGAAGCGAATGATCCAGTGGCTTAGAACATTTACGCAGTATCGTGTGGGAGGAACATCCTGCATGTAATAGGATGACAGAAATTCTGCCTTATGATGCATTCTCAAATTTCTCATTGTATGAATGGTTTTTTGCGATTGACGATCTTACATCGAATTTGTGACCATGTTTTTCGTAATGTTGTCTTGATTAATAGGTACTAGATACCTAGCTCGAGCCTGGGTACGTATCTTGATCGGATTGACCACTTTAATAAACATCATAATAAATCGACCATTATCAAATAACTGAATTTAATAGCACAACATCCAACCTTAGCCTGCCTTTGATTAGAGCAGTATTCAAAATGGTATTAAATTCAAACTGGCAAAGGACAATTGAATTATTAAGGAGTTTTGCTAGTGGCTAGTCGCGGTGCTAGCGGCGCCTCGCCCTCTTACTTTTGCGTGCTTGGATTTCTAGAGAAGATTGTGACATTTCTAGATTTTAAGGAAAAGAAGGTCACACAAATCTTGATCTGATAGGCCAAAGAGAGATCGTCGTTCTGAATTATTGAAGCGACTTATGGCAGTAGAAACAAAGATAGCTAGAACCAGATATCTCCATCTGAACTGAGAAAGAAAGCTTTGCATCTACCTGAAAATTGGTTTAGATGTAAAGTAATCACGGGAGAGATTGTAGTACAGTAAGCAATCAATAATCAGAGACCTTCGATATCCGATCTCCCAACGAGTTTCCTATTCACTGCGTAAATACCTCGACATTCTCCTCTTTAAAATAGAGCTTCCAGTGAATCGTAAATATATCTCGGGGCATCTCCAAATGCAAACGATCACATGTAAGATCATGCTTCTTGGCTAGTAAGATCACAACAATTTCTTATTAGTATTAATATTTCCAAATGTTGGATCCATAATCGCTTCTTTGTTATCTCCACAAGTACTCTGTTAAGATAAGATCTCATTGAAGTGTCCTTCATACCTGACATTAACACTTCCTTGACTTCCCTGGGAAGAGAGAAAGTTCTACGATTGTCAAGTCTTGATAATTCGAGTACCAATTTCCAATCTCTACTCTCCTAATCATTCTCATACTCAAGAACACCACAACACACATCCAACACCCAAGATGTCTACCTCTGAAACTAAACCCACCCTCGTCCTCCTCTCAGAAAGTTGGCACAACCCCCAAAACTACCAAAAACTCGTTTCCGCACTCTCCACCCACTGCCGACCTCTACACTGACACCGACTTCGTCCGTTCGTACGTCCCCGATCTTGTCTCCCAAGGAAAACACATCATTGTACTGATGAATTCCTACGGTGGCCAAGTCGGCACCAACGCCCTTGCCGAATTTGCCGTTTCCACTCGAAAATCCCAAGGTTTATCTGGCGGCGTTGTCCATCTCCTCTACATCAGCGCATTCATGATGTCAGAAGGCGAGTCTATGATGGATAAAGTTCGCTTATTCGGGCACGAAGAACTCATTCCCGTCGTCTTCATCATCGCAGAAGATGGAACCCACGTGCTTAGTGATCCTCGTACTCTTCTCATTGGATCAAACCCAGATGATAAAGTCACAGAAGCTGAAATTGAAGAATATATCTCGAATTTGAGTCGTTGGAATGGAATTGCGATTTATCAGCCTTTGAAAGATAGAGCGGCGTGGAGAGATATTGAGACGAGTAATGTGATTACAAAAATGGATATGATTGTTTTTGGATTTTCAAGTGAGTATGCTGGAGGCGGTTAAGAAAGACGGAAAGGAAGTTAGGGTTTGGAGTTGGAGACGGGACATTCGCCTACGTTGACGGTGACGGATGAGTTGGTGAAGATTATTTTAGAGGTTGCGGGAAGGTATTAAGGGTTGGTGTGTAGCTGGGTGATGATTAGGAAGTGGAATAGAGCGTCTCTCTGGACTTTGGGGCCGAACAATTTCCATATTTCATGGTTTACTTCTTCTAGTGGGAATAAATAGTTTATGGGTTCGGATTCCTTGACTTTGAACAATGCAACTAAGTTTCAGTAATGCACGCACCATATGCTTCTTTGAAAACAATAAGTACAAGTTATGCATATGATAGAATAATCGATTCATCCACATTTTCTCAATCAAAATTGCAAATTGTCTGCTCCACTCGGAGACTTAAAGAGTTATGATTTCACGAAAGAAAATTCTTCAAAAGAGCTCTAATGACCAAATAGTCAATGCGATTCGAGAGATCATTGTGACATATGCAACTGATATGTGACATACCAGCAAAAGATTCACTCGCGATAGATCCATATATCCTGACACTGCAAAAGCCATCTATCTCATCGCTTTATGAAGATGACATCATTCACAGACTGTATCCCAATCCTTAGATACGGAGGCCATATATCATTGCTCACTCCACAGATCAAAGACACCATATCCATTCATGCTTTCAAGCAATAGTTTACACCTTCCCCGCAGCCCTCGAGCACATCTGTCCATCCCGCAACCCTTTACATTACCTATCCACACTTGGATGTTCGACAACCCCCTTTCACCTCCTCCTCTTTAGTACCGGCCCATTTGGTAAATAAAACAAATCCATCAACCACGGTTCATCTCCGACAACATATTTCTGCCCTAAAAAATACATCTTCTAACAACCCAGACTAGTATCTCGATATGATTCAGCCTGAAATACTCGAGTTTCGCCCATTCCATCGATATCTTTTAATCTCGGGGCCTTACATTTAGCTAGACTATAAAAATAAAGGTAATAGAAGCAAATTTTCAAAAAGTTGGAAGAGTGGTTGGTATATATATACGGTTTGATGACAAGTTCATTTCTTCAAGTCTCGGGTGCGGAGGCGAAATAGCTTATTCGAAGCGAATAGGGGTTATAATCCTTTTTTCTTCTTCTTGGGAACTCCTTGCTTTCCTGTTGATACTTTCTAATGGAACCTATGCGAAGAAACTTCTTGTATGAGAATAACAAGAATGAGCGAATGAAGATCACGAACAAGACAAAAACTAACGAGTTATTTATCCATATCTCGCTCTCCTTTCAAAAATACCCATCCATCATCATCGTCTCCTTTCAACAGATGTATTCTCAAACAGCTACAGTCTTTTGAACTCCTTTTTCTCTCCTCTTCTTATTTGATATAAATTCGTATACTCGGTATAGCAGTTTCTTTTCAGAACCGCAACTGATACAATCACCATTAACGTCCATACAACTCCTGTCAATCTGAGAAAGATACGGATGGTGTAGTACTTACTATTGTAGTTCCCAAACATCAATATTATAGCTATATATATCAACAGATATCATCATCTCTATCACGATTCAATTCCTGTTAGAATCTTCAGGTCTCATTATTACTAACACCAAACACCGATGATAGTACCAGCCCTCCCTCAATATCTCCACACGTCCAAATGTAACTCTTTCACTCTGAACTATAAGAAAGAGATATAAAGAGCACACCCTTCTCATTCTACCCACTCTACTCTCTCTTCCCTATATACCCCTTCCTACCCCCCATTCAAACCAGTTATGTTGAGATATACTCATCACTTCACACTTTGATAGTACATCATCATCTCTTCCCACCACACAAACAAGCAAGCAAGAAGAAGACACCATTCTACAGACTGACTTACCGATTATCATGTTCTTTAGCTGGATGGCTTTATTAAACATAAGTTTGATTTAGTAAAACAGAGTAGAGTAGATCAGGCAGTAGACAGAGTAGACAGAGTATACAGAGTACACGGTCTCCATACTCCATTCTTCATATCTTATAATTTTGAGAATCCTAGAAGCACTCAAAACACTAAAAGCACCGAGAGTATACAGAACAGAGCAGAATAGAATAGATAGAATAAAGGACATATGTAGAGAGTATACAAGATACCAAACATACAAGCAAATCGATTATATCATATAACACATAGAATATATAAACTCCAGAGTATATAGTCTTCATATTTCAGATTTCACAATCCTGAGAATACTACGAGTACAGAACAAACAGCAGGATAGAGAATCACAAACTACGAGTTTTATAATAAAATATATCAACTACAATATAATGAGATGTGATGCGATGTACTAGTCGAAATGAATATCCATCTTTATCTTTATTCTCACAATCATTATTCCATTTCGCAAATATATAACAAACTAATTTCATATAATATACAGTATACGAATCTCATATACATCCACTCTCAAATCAAAATCCTCGTATCCAATTCCCATCACATCCCATCTTCACATCATATCGTATCCGTATAGGTAAGGTACGTAGTGCCTACCTAGTTTCAAGGACCCCGGAGAGAGAGAGAGCTGATGGATAAACAACCAATCAATGTATCAATCTAATGTGATTCGATTTGATATACCCGAATAAGTACTTACACGAGGTCAGTCAGTCAGTTAGTCACTCGCAAATCCGATCCGATCTAACCTCAAACCCCCATTGTAAGTATATGCCATGCCTCAGTACAATCAGTCAGTCATGAAACCCCATCTCATGCACACCACCCACCCACCATACATACATACATACATATGTACAGAAAATCACACACCACACATCTAGCAAGCACCTAAAACACGAACACCCACACCACATCAAGACAAACACGAACACTCCAAAAATAGCATTTTATATGAGCATTAGTATATTTATACTTATACATATACTCAATGTAACCCCAAGTGAGCCCAAGATGAATTAACTTCACCAATCCAATCTACTCTATTCAATCCAACCAACCAGTAGCCAAAGTCTAGCCCCCCTCAAAAAAAAAAAAAAAAACATAAATGCGACAACTATATTGTACAGATAACCATAAAACCATAGACAAATAACCATACAATCATATAATCATACAAAAAAGAAATCCGTCAAAACCATAGTAGTCGCATCAGCCCTCCAAAAAAGAAAAACATTAAAACCTCATTTATTCATTCATTCAATGCCTTACAAAAAAGAAAGCAAAGCAGTCGCACCAAACCCCCCCTCCCTCAAAAAAGCAAGAAAAGAAAAAAAAAAACAGAGAGGAATTTCCCTATCCATTGCTACTTACGATATGCATACATACATATACATACATACATACATACAAAGCAATGCAATGCATACAATATAACCAGCAGAGGGAGAATTCTCCAAATTCGTAGTACGGAGTACATACACCAAACGGCACTTCTAAATTCCAACCCTGTTCTTCAATTTTCTCTTTCACATAGGGAGTTGTCGATATGATATGATATGATATGATATTCATGGTGGGGATTTATTTACAATGAATGTATTTATCCATTCGTATTTTTTATTTTATCCCAACCAGTCTGTCCGTCGGATGAAATGAATGAATGGATGAACTATCGTCAATGGATAAAGTAGACTGACTGTACATCGTATTGTACATCGTATAATCTACTTTATCCGAATCTTGGTATCTGTATATATGTATGAATCTGCGGGGTTATAAGTTATAGCTAGGTAACATGCGAGCGAGGAGGGGAGGCTCCCACTCTTGCAGGTTTGCAGGTTTGCGTGTGAATACTTTATATTCCATACTCCATACATATTAAATAGTAAATACTGAATACTGAATACCGAGTATTCATTAGATAAAAACCAAGAAAAGGATAGGATAGAATAGAAAAAGAGGTTAGTAAATATATGAGTATGCAAGTATGTATAAAGTGTATATACATGTATACATACTACACTATCTATCTAGATATATATGCGAATATAGGGCTTCTATTTATCTATCTAGGTACCTACGCACCTATCTATGTACTACCTAGCAACACGAAGAACTCTCTCTCTCCATTCATCCATTCATATACTTCACACTTCACACTTTATACATTTATACAGAGAATAATATATATCTACCAGTAGGCTCCGAGGTAGCGAATACCTAGCTATGAATGTGTGTCTGTGTAGATATAAACGATTATAAATGTCCGTGCCAACAAACAAGCTTTCTCGCTATGTGTGGCTTTTCATTTCTTGCTTTTCTTTTCTTTTCTCGCTCTTTCAAAGTTCTTTCTTTTCTTTTCTTTTCTTTCTTTCTTTTGATGAGTGGGTGGATACCGGACTGGACTGGATTGGACTGGATCGGTACAAGTTATTGAGTTCTTGTGCGGTATTGTGCATCATTTATCTGTTCATTTGTTCGTTCGTTCGTTCCTTAGTGAAATACCGGTATATATACATTTATACATACACTGATGTGCGAAGTACGTACGAGGGAAGGATAACTATCGTTCATTCATTTATCCGAGAAAGATGAAAGGAGGATATTGTTCGTAGCCTTGATATCTATCTATCTATTGGGTACATACATATTATATACTACATATCTCAATATCTAAATAATAAATATCATATCATATCATATCGTAAATAGACACAGAAATAGAGATAGCAATAGCAATCGAAGGGCAGAGCAGAGCGGAGAATGGAATGGAGAATAGAAAAGAAGGGGTTCATATTGTATTATCATTATATTACTAGGTATATGATTTGTATGTGATACGCGTTTTCTCGGGAGTTGGTTAGTTACCTTTCGAAATGTGTGGATGTGTGTGTGGATGTGTGGATGTGTGGATGAGTGTGTGATATCGATCGAGCACGGGTTTGATAATGGGTGGTTTTGGGAAGATGTGAGAATACCCGTGGAATGCGTTTGATTGATGAGGAGGGAAAGCTAATGATACTATGGTACTAGGTAGAGTGATTGATACCCAAGTAAAAGACCCGAAATAAATTCCATGGATTAAGTTCAATTGATTTTTTGCGTTTGTGTGTGTTTGTTTGTTTATTATACTCTCTGAATACTTTGGATACTCTCTAGATACTCTCTCGACCAATATTTGATGTATAAATTCATATAAATTCATGAATTCACAAGAAAAGTCTATTGTCAATTCAATTCTCATCATCCATGCATCACACAAACCTACCGCGAGAATTGATTGGAGTGGGTCTAGGAAAATTATCATCGACAACACTTGCAGCACTAAAGCATGTCAATGACGACCAAAAGGTTTCAAATAGAAGTGGATAAGGGAGAAGATACTGGACAGAGAAGGGAAGAAGTCAGGGAAGGAAAGATGGCAATTTGGTCGCGATGATGAATTTGGATCCATTTTCTTATTGATCTTGTTGATATGATTTCCGTGGTCCGTTCTGAGGGAGTTGTGTCGATATAATTATGTATCGTAGAGGGGGTATAATATGAATTGTAGAGAAGAGATGCTTCATATGTATATGAATTGAAATACGGACTCCGGAATCGTTAAATAGAGCGAACGGCAAGATACACTTACATGCGGCCATGCCGAACCCTTTTGAGATGCCATGATCCTCTCTTGTCATGATGCATCTTCTCGCTTGGATGGGATCGGAGTGGATGCTGGAATGGCTGCAACTAGTCCCTGACTATCAAGAGACTCTGATACTTGGAGTTTAGTTTTGCTCGGCAGTGTTGATTATTGACAGCAGTGATTTTCACTGTATTGACGAATGAGATGAGGAGCATGAAAGACACGGACGGCAGGATTGATAGAAAAGAGAAAGGAAAGTTTTGGGAGGATCATAGAAGAAGGAGGTACGGAAAGGCAAAATGCGAAATAAAGATGGAAATAGAAATCAAATCAAATCGAGAATTCAATTGATATCGATACTTCGGGCGTTTCGGGCGTGTGATGTTTTCCACTTCCATTTCAGCTGTACCAGGGGGGAAATGGTTGAGTTTGCCTGTTGTTTAACTGAAAATGCATCTCGCATATCTTTTGCTTAATTGACGTTGAGAATTGACGATCGAATAGTCAGAGATACCTTGGTACCTGGATATGCTTGATAGATGCTTGAAATGTGCACAGTCGTGAGGAACTGGTGGTGAATTGTGAACGGTGAATGGTTGTGAAGGACTCGTGTAGGCGTAAGAGAATTGACAAGACGGGAACGGGAAGGGAGTTTAGTGCGAAAGAGGGGAAGAAGATGATGATTATGATGATTATGGGTTAAAGATATCATGCTGCTTTTGTGTTGCACATTTAGATGCATATTTAGATGCAGTGGGAGACGGTTGGAATAGTTCGATGCTGTTGGAACTTGGATGCATTTATTAGATGCATATCTAGTCCTCTGTACATAGTAGACTGCAGTAGATTTACATGTCCACTAGGCTTGGGATGGAGTACATGGCGAAAGCAAGCCATGATTATGTCTAGAAGGAGTGTCTGCTTACCTAGGTACTCGCGGTACTCTACTCATGAATCCCAAAACAGGACATCTCGAGAAAAAGCATTTCCACTCTTATATACTCAAATACCTACCTAGCATGTATAACTATAACCAGTCCAGCCCGTACAATAAATAGCAATTTGGTTTCGAATTGATCAGGAGTTCACATGGTACACAGTACACGGTACACAACACCAAAATAAGAATCAAGTAATGTCAGTGTTGACTGGCCAAGAAAGCCAAAAGTTACTTTTTCCATCTCATGCGGTATCACTAGTGACTAGTCATCAATCAAGCAAACGAAGGCGTTTTTCCAAGAAACTTTCCAACGGTTCAAAAGGCAGTCAAAGTGATCGGGTCAAGCATCCACTTGTCCGATACGAGTGCCACCTCGCCATGGCATGTGGGAGGGGAAGGCATGATGAGATATTGTAGATTGTGGATTGTGAGGTGGCTGGGTGAGTGAGATGGATAGGTATGGTTTGATGGGAATGGTTTGATAGATATGATTGGATTGGAAGAGAGAGGGAATGGTTTGATAGACATGATTGGATTGGAAGAGAGAGGGAATGGAGTAGAATAACAGAAGTTCTTCCACCTCTTGACCACCATCAATTACCTACCTCCTTCTTCCTTCTCTTCCACTCTGCACCATCATTAATACCGAGTACCCTCGACTGACACTGACACCGCGACGCTTTTTGAGTTTAAGAGGTTCAAGACATTTCCCTCCATTCATCTCCTGGAGGTCCTCGGTAGCTGGGTCAAGTACTCTAATTGAAACTATTGTAAAGCTAATTCAGCCTCATACACAATAGCAATAGCCACACTAGGTATGCTAGCATAGCAATACTATCATAGCAACACTAACTACTAACCATACTAGCATCCTCCCAATACTAATAGCTTCGCAACGGGACGAGACCATTTTATGAAACGCTAGGCGGGAAAGGGAATCAAAAGAAAAGAAAAGAAAATCACCCTCACCATTGACCAATCACGTATCGACATGAGACACATTTATTAATAAAAACTAAACTTCACATAGGGTGAATCGGTCCACCCAGAAAATTCTACTTGCCGCTTTCATTTCCATTTGGGCATCCACGACGCTTTTGGGTTCACGAGCAACACTAAATAAAGACCTTTACGAATCACCAGTGCTTTTCGTACTTGACAAATACACTAATGAGGATGAACTAGGGAGGAGATAGTAGGTAGTAGGTAGTAGGTAGTAGGTAGTAGGTAGTAGATACTAGATACTAGATAGATACTAGATAGATACTAGATAGATACTAGGGACACTTACTTGCTCTTTTCTTTCCTCCTAGGTTCTTTCCTTATGTCCTATGTCCTCATTCATTCATTCAATCAATCAAATCAAACTTGGATTGGATTTTTCTTGATCTATTGTCGTTCCATTTTTCGACTTTTTTATATTTTTTGTTACAGTACTACCTTTCTCTTAGGTATCTATCTACACTATCTTTCCATCAATCCATCAATCCATCAATTCATCAATCGCGCTTTCTCTCTCCTCTCGCCTCTCCCCTCGCTCTCTCTTCCTCTCTCTCTCTCTCTCCCTCTTCCTCTCTTTCCATCTCCATCCATACTTCTCTCCTCCTCCGCCGCCTCCTCCTCCTCCTCCTCCCTCACCTCTTCCTCCAATTACAATCTGTACTACGACCCTTAAACTCCACATTAAATTAATCTCCTACTACTTCCCCAATTTTCCTTTTTCGTCTGCTTCCTCTTCCTCCTCCTCCTACATCCAAATCCTTCTCGTCCTCGCTCTGGTGTGTTTCTTACATCACCAAACAACCTCAACTTTACATTCGTTCTTGTTACTTTCACTTTTTGAAGAGGGGAAGGATTATACCAAATCTCTTAGTAATTTTCAACCTTGGTGAAATGGCTATCATTGTCATCACTCTTTGACGGATTGATTTGATTAATTAACTGGTTGATTGATCGATTTCATTCAATGGGATACTTTGATTGATATCTCATCTTCTACTCCCGTTCGTGTGCAATCCCGCATTCCACCTTCCCCGACATTCCATTGACTGTTTTTTCCGGCAACAGCTAAGACATATATGATCATCGATAACTTCATCGATAACCTCACGATTGGAAAAAAAAAATTCAATAAAGTCAGCACGGAGATACTTCCTCCTCAAAAGTAATTGATCATGTTTTATTCACTGCAAGATTCTTCTCGGCTTGGGGTCGTCGCTATATGCCTCGTCGCCTTTCTCAAACATGTTCAGGGAATTTCGATGGAGTATTGCTCAACCTTGAATACGGGCTCTGGCAGTGCCAGTAAGTCAACCTTCATGAATCAATTGGTGTTTGACAGTGGCTAATGCTGATCTGTGTGTAGACTCCTCCATCTATCAATCCGATGGTCTATGTCACGACTTCTGCTTGGATGAATATGCTTTTGCCGTGGTACAAGGATCACAATGTTGGTGTTCAAATTATGTGCCTGGGACTACCTCTTCGACGAGCGATTGCGATACCCCATGCCCAGGTTATCCAGATGATACGTGTGGTGGAGATGGTTTATATGGATACATGTCTTTGACATTAGCTCCATCAGGAACCAAAGGAGCGGCTACTACATCTTCGACTCCGACTTCGACTTCATTTGAGAAGGTTAGTACTTGGATACAATCCCTTCTCCTATCCTCTCCCAACCTAAGTCACCATCTCCATGCTCTCCCGTGTGCCTTGACTGGCAACCCATTTGACGTCTTTTCAATGTTAGGTAACTACTTCGACTTCGAGTCCTGAACCAGTGACAACTTCTTCTTCAACTGCTGAAGCCACTTCTTCTTCGACTATCGTTCAACCCGTACTCGACTTTTTTTTGGGATTTCAAATTTATTTCAATTTCTATCCAATTTAAAATAAACAATTTGTAAAGTCGTCAAGCTAACTTTTCCCATCAGAAAACAACTTCATCAACTAGCTCTACGGAAGCATCCAGTACTTCAACAATACCACCCACTACAGTCGCCGCCCAGAAGTCGTCTTCGTCTACATCTGGCTCGACAAGTTCTACATGGACACCCACTCCCGTCATATCCCTCGAAACTATCACCGGTCAAGTTCGAACGGTTACTGTTACCCCAACTGCACCACCAAATTCAAGCAGCGACTCGTCGGGTTCGAAAGGAGATGGAGGTTTGACAACCGGAGCTGCTGTGGGTCTCACGATTGGTCTGGTGGCTTTAATCGCAATTATCGCTGGTATTGCGTACTTCTGTATACGGAAGAGGCGACAAGAAAAAGCTGAACGATATGCAGCCGTTAATAGTCGGAGGGAAAGCCTAGCCGGTGTCGCCGGTGTGGGTGGACCAATACCATCGAGAACCATGAGCGAAAATTCACGATTTGTTCTCGGCACCGATGGAAAACGTGTTGTCGAAACATGGGAACCCGAATTACATACACCTGGGTCCAGGAGGAGTCAACTAATGCCTGTGGATCCAAGATTGGATCCTTTTGCTGCTCCCTATCAACGTGGAGAGAATAGGAGTCGGGAGAGTATCAATATGATTCTAGATGATCACGATTACTCGAGGCGCGTTCATCAAGGCCCAGTACTTCGAGCTGTCAACCCTGATCCCGATTAACAATAATGGTATCCTCTCTCTTTCCGCCACACGATATTACGAACCTTCTATTTCCACCTTCAGAAACATACAGGATTTGAACGTTTTCACCGCAATTTAGGTGAACGTTGGAGTTTTCAGCGAATCATCTCGGATAATACCCTTCCCGAAGACAACCAGAGTTTAATTGAAAGATTTGGGGCTCATTTATAAAAAAGCACTTGGAATACGTATCATATTCAACACTTGCCAAATTAATAATGGTAATTTGTCATATGACTACAACAATCCTTGGTGTGGCTTGTTTCGGCAAACCTTTTCATTTTTCATTTCAAACTGTATTCATAGATTTTACACGCACAAGCGATCGCCTGGTTCAACTGTTGGATGAGATGCTCAAAAGAGATGTCTTCTATTCTTTGAACTTGTTATTAAGATGCATATATGTGCTTAGTGGAGGTGAGAGGAAATAGGTTAAAAAGCAAACGGTGGATTGTACATACATTGGGGATTGAATATTAATTCATCTCGGAAAGCTTCTGGCTTGTTAATGAGTTGCTTGGTATGGGTGTAGATGAATAGGAATACTGTTCCTGGGATGATCCAGCGAAACATAGGTATATGGACATACAATATTAAATATCAAGAAATTATTGTGCATTTGGATTTGATGGTGTGTGAGGAAGTGCAGGTGTATGGGTAGGTGTAAGTGTAAGCTGTGATTCTTTTAGTGAGTGATTGGATTCGATCTAGTGAGATATATGAGTACCATCTAGGGGGCAAGAGATTTCTTGTTTGGAGGAAAGATAGATTCTGGTTTGGCCGAGTTTAGATGAATAGTTTTATTTCAAGGTTATCGATCTTAAAATTCGCTTGAGATGGTAGGAAGGATGGATATAGTAGGGAGAGGGGAAAGGCATTCTATATTTTTTGTTGATGAGGTGGAGAGGGGGTAAATGGAGAGGGTATGGAGTGGAGAGATTAGTATTTTGAAACTTGAATGGAGATGGATTAGGGTGGGCTGGGAGGGGGGTAGAGTGGAGGGGAGTAGAGTAGAGTGGAGTGAAGGATTTTATGTGGGAAACTTTGAGGGGTAGGGTAGTGGGGGGAGGAGGAGAAGGAGGAGGAGAGGGAGAGGGAGAGGGAGAGGGAGAGGGAGAGGGAGAGGGAGATAAAAAGAAGATGAGATGGTAGAATGGGATGGGATAGATAGATGAGCTGAAATAAAATAAAATAAAATATAATAAAGATGATAGAATAGTAAGATTAGGTTGTACAGTAAATATGAGATAGCAAGTATGAGATAGCAAGTATGAGATAGCAAGTATGAGATAGCAAGTATGAGATAGGGAGAGAGATTTAGAGAATCAGTGGGAAATGTGAGATGGGATGTGAGATGGGATATGAGATGGGATATGAGATGGGATATGAGATGGGATATGAGATGGGATATGAGATGGGATATG
>PQXJ01000447.1:0-30472 GCA_004786225.1 Botryotinia narcissicola | reverse complement strand
GCGGAATCCGTGGTGGTATAAAGAGCGGATTATTTCAGCGGATTCAGCGCGGATTTTGCAATCAAACGAGCCCTAAACTCCAGTTCGAAAAAAGATTGCATTAAACACATTATTAATTTTGATGCCCTGAGTAGCTTTGCTTTTTTTCGTTCAAAGAATCATGTTATGGCTTTTAAGTTTGCCTTCGTTCTTCCCCCTGGAGGAAGTAACTTACTGAGAGTCTCGACCATCAGCTCCTGGTTTTCTAAATAAAAAAGCTCCCTGCATTGGCTTTCTCGGGCTGTTAGCGTACGAAAGATTGCAGCGGATCAACTGGGCATCAACAATTCTTTTCACTCGATTTGGTGCAGAATTTTTCACGCAGGCTCCTATGGAGAAGCACAGAAAGTATCGTTTCCCAGCACAATGATGAGAATAGAATATCAGGTTTTCAACTTGAGATTATTCTTATGTTCTTCGGGGCTATTCAGTTTCACGTAGTAAGGAGCACGAAGGATTATTTAGCTTAGTCGTTTTCGACAATGGAGGATTTCAACTAGCGAGGCTGACCACAACTATTCAATTTCATGGAATTAATGTCTCTGGAGGATGAATCGAGGCTGACTATGTCATTCCGTTCTACTGCTTGGAATTTAAGTTTGCGGACTTCAATTTTACAGTGCGAAAGTGCGAGATTCCAAAACTCTGTCGACCGAGACGGTCAATTCATACCTCACCCGGAGATTCACAGATAATAGGATAGGAAATATGCAGTTGCCTTTCAAAGATCATGTTTAGACCACGGAGCTTCCTTAAGTTAATAAAACTATATCTATGTCGGAAATTTTTGTAGGACTTTCAGGATGATATTTGGGGAAGTATCTGATGACCAAATATATTGTCTTCCTATTCGTGTATTGCTTGATTGGGTAGACTCTACGATGTGACTTATCTCCTGGTGTCACACTGTCTTTGAAATTCTCATGAATCTTGTAAGAATAATACAATCACTCTCATCGCCCTTCCTAACAGTAAATGCAAGCGGGGTACTTCGTCACCTTGACAATAGGGTTAGAGAGAGATATCAAAGAAAAGTATGTGAGCATGCAATCATATGTCTATGGTTCCATGGAAGCGGGAAGGAAATCTATATTCACAATATGATATCCAGATAACGTCGATCTAATGTAGGGGTTATTATGAATGTGGCAGGTAGGATAATTTGAAGAAGGCCGTTTTAAGGGATAGGATATGTATTGAGACAAAAAATTAACAAGGTATGCAAGTAGAAAATTGGTTGACTCTTATCCTACACATTTTTTTATTCTTTCAATCAAAAATTAAGGTTATTTTCATTGCATTTCCGATATTCGACACGCAAGCTGCATATTTTCCCAAACTTGGCGCTAAAACAAGGCATACCGAAATTTTATAGAATGCCATGTTGAACAACAACCTTCATGAATCAGGGGAAATGTTTGATTGTTGGTTCCCCACAATAGGCAGCCGCAAAACTGTACCGTTGTGGATATGGATATGGCCACTAGGTTTCTCCTTAGGAGCTTTTGGCTGCTAATAGTTAAAGTTCCGAAAAACATTCCGCGTCCTTATTCTAGTGGTAAAGCTCCATTTGTAATACGCATCATCGTTTAAGATTTTGACAGAAGCTTTTGAGTTCTGATGTGGCTTGACATATTTCTACAAAGATCCGAAGGAATCTTGACCAACATTTCGACGGGTCTCTAGTTATTCCACACTACAGTCAAATCATGTCCCCACAGACCCATCTTGTGTTGCAGACTTTTCGACGTATTGCCTCGTACTATGTAGACCCGGTTAACCAGAGCGACGCGCCCAATCGTCCGAGCTTGAATTTGTAGCGAATGATCCACGTTTTTGCTTAACATTTCGGATCCACTCCTTCCAAGGGGTTTTTCTGGAAGATGGGGGGATCACCATGAACTAAGTCTTACCCTTTAACCTTACGACAACACAACACGAGATTAGCCACGATCAAATGCTCCGGCAATGTATAATCATTAGATACAACATCAAACAAATCTTGTATCTAAATGGACAATTGATTGACTAAATGATTACGATATCATTTTAAATAATCCATCATGTCATGGATTTATTGTAAGACAGGAGTCGATTGGAGCAACTCCTACAAGCTCTCATTCTCGTGCATATCCGAGATCGCGAAAAAGGCAAGACAGGATTTATTTTCTATCATCTAATCGAACACGACGATGCTGTGGATCAAATCTAAGCACCTTATCTATCTATGTTGGTAATCTCCACTTTGTGCATAGGTAATTCGAAAGAAGTTTGGTATGGCCTCGATTTATTTGTTTTCATTCCAATGTAGGAAATCAGGCATACTCAGCCTTTGTATCCCTGAAAGGTTGCATCCTTCGTTACATACCTACTAAGCCTACGATGGCACAGCGGACTAGAAGCCCTGAAGCCTCTTCTCCAATTAGGGCGGAGTAGGTCCTGTTTGTCGGATGTGATAAATCTAATTATTTGGTTTCACGTCATCTAATTGCTTGTTACCCATGAGATTGCAACACAACGGCTCTTTTCAATACCATAAAACTCCTGTCCCCCCAACCAATCTCTTCCTGCAAGCGCGTTTGACGATCCAACGAAAAAGATTGTCCAACATTGAGATTCGATAAGTTATCGAAGATTTATATTTGAGGAGAACAAAAATGTCAACTTCATTTGAAGGTTCATATCCACCGAATCCACAACAAAGATCATCCCGCTGGCCAACTGCACCAGGAGTTTACGTCAACGTCGAGTTCAGAGTCTCGATGTCTGAGAACGATAAGGGGCATGGGGCATCATTGAGGTATGCATCAAGGAACATGAGAGAAAGGGAAAGAGCAAGAGCAAATACACATTTGGGTGGCAAACCAATACCATCGATATTGACACCTGGTCATCCTCAACCTAATAACCCATCTCAATATCAGCATAAACTACAGCAACAGCGAGATTTCGAACGAGGGTTGAGCATTGGTATGGAAACACCAGGGAGGGGAAGATCTGCACCACCGACGATGAACGATAGAACTCAACCAATTAGTCCAGTCAGTCCTGTTAGCCCTATGAGTGCTGTTGGCAGTTCAATTCAACATCGGATGGTGAATTTGCCTCGGCAAAACATTATGGATCGATTAGACAGACCTTTACCATCAACGCCAGGACGATTTTGACTCGGCGAAGATGACTTGCCATGGTCAACACCTCCTTCGTATTGGAATGCCGAACCTGATACATCAGAAAGTGTCGGTCCTACAATAACCAGTATTGAGACCTTTCAGCCATATCAACCATCTCCAACTACTGCTAGACGAACCGAAGATCCTAAGAGAGTTCGAGAGTTGTCAGAACTTCAACAGGCTATGATGACGGTGGATAGTATTGACAATGATGTTTGGTATCCGTTGATGTGGGATAGTGTAGGAGATATGCCTAGAGGGCCAAGAAGTATTGGCTGGGCAGTAAGTTCGAACGATGCATCTGGCTCCCCGAACTCGCCGTCGCCAAAGACCCCTCCTCCTCCGCCTTACGTTGTTAGTCAGTGGGAAAATGCTTGCCAGAAGAGAATCACGACTACAAGACCTAGAAGTACGGGCTGAGGTTTGAAATTGAAATCCGTACGGAATTTCTTGAATACGATCTATGGGACAAACAGGGAGACTTAGGAACCTTTTCTGGCGCGATCACTATCATTCTTTTACAACTATATTACAATAACCTAGAAGGAATTGCCCAAAATTCTATGGAAGACTTGCTTTGTCTAGCAATTATGTAGACATGGATACGCCCGGCACAAACAAGTTCGCCACAAAAGCTGCATATCAGAAAAACACATCGATGAACATGAAATGAACCTCAGGTTCACATTCATCTGCAATTTGTTAGAAGCATTTCGAGTCCGAAGATTGCCACTCGAAGCTTGCCTGCCTCACTGTCGTTACAAAAAGCCGTCCGAAAACCTTCTAGTCTATTCGATTTCGCTCCACCTGCATACACGAATTCGTTTCCAATATGAAATTTGGATCACATCAAAAATATAGCGGAGCACGATTGGGCCTCAAGCAAACTCTTCATTGGGACAAGGCGAAAATATCGGATTAACGGAACAAAGACAGGGAGTACAAAAGCTGCGAATAACCGGGGTAAAAGCGGGTACATTTGCAGGAGCTAGTACATTTACGGGGCATATTTGACGTCAAATATCAAGCTTGACTGAGCATGGAGATTCAAGGAAGAGCTTTGATCAGAGGGAAGATCTTGCATGGGAATGAAATGCAGCTAGAATATAGCTAGAATTAGGTAGCCAAATTCTTTTGAATCGATGGTTTGAAACACAATTTTTGCAAGGGATGTGAGACTCTTGATCCGAAGAAGATGGTGAAACTTATTGTAGCAATGAATTCCCCATGATTGTGGCTGTGTAAATTTTGTTTTCTCCCTTCCGTTCCCTTCAGCAGACCTAGGTTACCCTTCAAGCACAAGGTTTTGTCGCAGGAAAATGAAGTCTCAGTGTCCTTCGCCTCGTTTCACCTGTGAATATGTACCTAGGTACATCGCCGTAGAATATCGGGCAACCTCCCTGTCCCTGTCTGTCAAAGAAGATCACAGGCATATATTCTCGGTCCTTTTTGTTTAGTTGCGGAGATCCTGCACGGAGGTGCCGAAGCTCGTTTGCTTCTATGTAGGTGCCTGGAATTAACGGCTATGTATACTATCAGAGCCATCTTTCGAAGGCATGTCTATTAACTTGGTATTTCGGATCGATGGACGAAAGAGTGAAAATGAAATTATATGGACTATGTGCAGGGCCACTTTCGTACCTTACAGTCGATGTACCGTCATGAGTATGTGGAGATTGATATTGACGCCACTAAGACGATAAGTGAAGAAGTAAGTGATAGCGCGTTTCATTCGTTGCGGCATTGGAGGACATGGTTCGAAGAGGCAAGCATGTATATCTCCGATGGTAAGGCATCTCAAATTATCCTTGTTCGTCGATGATTGCCGACTCTCCTCATAACGCTTGATAGAGATTTAGTTCTAAGTCGAACTGATTCTCTCCAATAAGGATGATTCGGATCGTGTAAGAGAACACTATAAGCAGGCATGCATGCATGTGATAGCCCGGACTTCAAGGTCTAATTGGGAATTCATTGGTAACCAATGCTGTTGGGAGGGGTACCGGTAGTCAGTTCAGTTCTTGGGACTTAATTGCAGAGACATGGAAGAAACAAACGATGAAGAATGGGAATAAAAATCTGTATCAGAGGTACCATACTTTCTCTTCATGTAAGTAGATATCGCAAATATATTTTGAATAGTATTAAGATGGTTGTATAGGTAATGATAGGCACGTTCATGAATTTTCATGTTCATATACAGGAGATATTCCATTTAGAAGAACTATGGCTAAATCGGACTGATAATCTCCGCTCATGATATGCAGATGCTTTATTCCCTCTCATGGCAAAGAGATCGAGCGTCAAAAGATTCTATAAAGTGCTTGTTACATTCAAAAAGTCAGTGATGCATCTACCTATCACACTCTGGGGGTGACACAGATTTACATGACGCAGGGGTCAGTTTTCATCAATTTTATCTCTCTGCTATTATATCCCATAAATTACCCAACTCGGATAGATGAAGAGCTCTATATCGCTTAGGCACCATGAGCATTGTGATAGAAGTGTCTACGCGACGCCAATATCAAAATACAACCATTCGAAACAATACAAAGATATCAGAGGAATAATCACAGAACCCCTCCATTTCAACCCTTGCTAGCTTTCGGGTTTCTTACCCCGTGCTATCAGTCAAACCGGAAGGAAGAATGCATCCTTGACATTTGATTGGAGGGTTACTTTTGACGCGGGATGTTGCTCTGTGGGGTTGACTGCGAGGCGTATTCTGAGTGCTCTCGGTCGGATGTGCGTTTCGTTTGATATTGTCAATTTCTTTTCAAAGATTGTTCAACTGAAATTGCTCTTCAACGTTTCTGTGTGTACCATACCTCTAAGTTCGAATCGACTGTATGCGACTTCGTCTCTTTGGCTGCTAAAATTGTCTTTGTTCAGTTGCGTGATAGACGTGAATATGAAATATTTTATTGGTTTTGGCATTTAAGTATCCTCAACCTACCAGGTTGCTGGCCTAGAGATCCCGGTCGCAAGTTTGACCATGTGTCTCTATTTGCGTAGGTGACAACTTGCAGATCGTGCCTGAAATTTGTGCTTGCTTTTGCCTGCTCATTCAATCGTCAACTTAAAATGGTCGATCTAATAATTAAAGTTGCCTATTAATTAGGTCACTCAGGCTCCTCAAAGAGTACATCAATCCAGAGGAAAAGTTGATGTCAAGTTGACATCTGCAACACATTGTGGGCCTGTGGTGTTTTATTATGGCAGAGGGTCGTTGGTTGTAACCGGCCTTCATCCTGAGATGGCTACTAAAAAGTCTGAGGCTTAATTGCAGGCATTTCTCCGCCCAACAATCTCTCATATTGTTTGATGTATATATAGCTTCCGGAGCAATAGCTTCTTCCATTTCGAATGATTGACAGCATCGAATTGTAAGATCAATTTATTTGACTGAGCGAAATTAATTATATTCGAGGCGCTAAAAGGCTGAATCGGCCTCGTAATTTTTTTCGAGACATGCATTGGGTATTTTGACATCGCTACTGCTGGAAAGAACTTCAGTGAAGATTATGAGCAGTTGTATGCTATGGTATAACTCAGAAAGTGCTTACTTTTGCTAACGTGCATAGTTTTCTAAGAAGCATGCTCTGGTTCGATCACTTCCTCCTCAAACCTGATATTAGATTTGACGACGGAACCATCAGGACTGAACTTCCACGGTTTGAGTCGAGATTGAGGTGGTATATTAGACATTTCACCCTCTGGTTGACTCTTTTCTTTCACAAGTTTGTTTGATTGACTACTAGTTTTGATTCAGACAACTTAAGGAATATGAATTTATATATTGTAATCCTATATTTTCATTTTTTTCATCTTAGCACTGCTGATTTTTCAAATCGCGAGGAATAAGGTGTTTTTAAACTTTCATGTGTTAACTATGATCTAGGTAGCAGCTTCACACTCTCAAGGCTATCAATCATAAGTTCAATATTTATGCCGGTAGTAGCATCTACTGACCACCAGGCACGTTTTGTCAAGGTCTCGGTCCCCGGCCACTCTTCAAAAATTGATACACTATTGCAAAATTACATATTATACAAGTATAGCTTGAAATTTAGGTAGCTAAAAAGAATCGAAAGCTTCTTAGTTTCAAAGATAGGTCTCTCTAAGAGATTGGATGCCTAATCGATTGTTTAAGGGCCGTGTTAAAGTTTGTAGTTTGGCTGTTAGTGAATTCATTCGTATAAGTTATTCGTTACTCTTCTACATCACTTCATTTTCATACCTACAGTTCTGCTATTTTACAAAAGCGACTACTCTATTACAGAAACGAAAGTTCTTTCCTTCATTTAGTATCCTCAAAGAATAAAATTACTTCCAAAGCGGATTGACTTCAACTGAAAGTCTATAGCTTCTATTGGTATTGAGTATCGCTTATAACCTGGAAATTTGATAAAAAAAACCAGCTCTTTGTTCAAAGTTTTCTTTTCTTTTTCGAAATTACAATCTTTAACGTGATTATGCTCCGAAAAACTCATCTGAAGAAGGGTGGCGATGAGAAAGCCACATCGAGAGATATCATCCCTGGTCATTCTTCAAAACGACCGTCTAGTAATACAAGATCCGAGTCAAAAGATCAAGCTACAATTATCTTTTCCCATAAATACTTCCCGATATCGCGTCATTTCTTTCTTTTACTAGGACCAGGCGTAAAGAAAAAGGACAGTGCTACTGTGAAAACCCACTTTTCTTCAGCTAGAGAGAACTATTGCCAAACAATTGGGGATGGAGAAAGAGCAGTAAGCTTGAACGAGATTTGGAATAGTTTCGAAGAATTTGTTTCAGTCATGAACCAGAGTTCTCCCAGAGCAAAGGAATGCTGCATCATTCTTCACGTTCGTGGTGACGACGATGATGGATGCAAGTAAAACTCGAACACAGAAGCTGGTGTCCTATTAAGGAACTATTTAAAATATTTTCTGCTGTAAAAAATCCATGTCATCATTTATCTTTATTGATAACTTCTTCCTATGACGGTTCGGCTCATTTCGGTCTCAAATATCTTCCCCATGACACTTCTCTGGTTACGATACCGGAAGAATTGGCCATCAGCGAAGATATAAATCTATGGATAAATAGTTTAGATGGAAATTGGAAAGAAGGTGCATCTATTTTGGATCTTCTTAATGACTTTCTAATCAACGGGCTTCGGAACAGACATTATCCGGAGATGACTATCGTTGGCACTTGTGTGTGTAAACTAGACCTCCTTTTAGTTGGGCGTTTAGGAAAACCAATAGAGCCTAACGTTGCTGAATCGCTAGAGAAGAAGTACAAACCCAAGGTCAAAGATTTAGTTGATATTGCGAGAAAGATTTGTAAAGCTAGGGGAGAAGACTCATTCAAGGATTCAGAGTATGGTAAGGCTGTCGCGTTAACGTTCAATTCATATTTGCCATGGTTGTAATGGGCAAGTTCTACTCACAAAGAGATATGATAATCGTTCATTGCATCTGCCATTAAGGTTATACTGATAGTCAGCGGAACAACACTGGGCCGGTGATCATTAGAGGTTCGGAGATATTGAAGATTGTCATATGAGGTCGTATCGCTATTCACTTAGAATAACGCGTGCGAGCACCAATTAAACACTTGGTGGCACTAGATGTTATTGGATAAGTAGAGCTATATCGACTAGAATCTAGTTATTCGGTCAAATTCTAATCAAAGTTTCAACTCATGTTCATATGTGTATCGTAGAATGTGTATTCTGATATAAGACGAAATCATAAAGAAGAAGCCTCATTCTAATTCTCAAAAATCGCAAGTTTGTTTCGGGTACTCATGGAAACGAGCTTCTTATCCATAGATTAATGAATAAGTCGGATCAATAGAACTCAATGCGTTACGACTCACTTGAGCCCAGCCGCCACACTGAGTGCTTAAATGGATAATGGCTGTAAAAGAACTCTTACAAATGGCACTGCACTTAACATTAGGCGAATATGATCTCAATGAAGATGAATTTAAGCTATAACCAACTGGGAATTCTACTTCGACGCGTATGAAAGACAACGCAGATTGCATCAGTATAGGGTTTTTAAACAATCTGGGAACCCTTTTCATCTCTTCGATCATTAAAACTAACTACTTGCTACCCGAAATGCTGATTCATAGTTCATTACGTCCGCCATCCCTAGATAAAAAGCATTTAATGCGCCAAGAAAATGACTATTTCTACCATCATACCGCATCTCTTCCATGTCCCTCCTTCACTTCCCGCTGCCTCTCCACTTGGTGATTCATGCCTCCTTGCCCCACGCTTTCTACACCGCCCTGCTCCCAAAATCCTCTATGCATATTTCTCCCCTTACACATCCCATAGACATCAAACGGATCAATAAACGTAATCCACCATTTCCTCTCATCCTGATACCCCGTACCTTCAATTTCTGTCACCCCATCTTTCCCCAAATATATCTTATTATTTCTCGGCAAAAATCTCATCGGATGTCTCCAATTCAACAAAAATGTATTACAAGTGATAAGCGAAGCTTCAAACACCCAGAAAAACCATTCATATCGGATAATCGGACTAATATCACTAGCTTCCATCCCAGGCGTGGGATGCAAATCTGCTATACTGAAATATTCAACCGTGCGATATATTGTTCTCGTTCCTATCAACGCACTTGATATTTAAAGTTTTATTAACACTTTATTCAAATTACTGGGCAAGAGCGAATGCTTGCGACATTTCAAGTGGAAGTAAGCCGCGAGGAAGATAAAGGCTCCTAAAATACCGAGTTGGAGACATAAAGCGGCTTTGAGAAGAGATCGACCGGTTTCTTGCGCATCTTCGGAAAGAGATGAGTTGGCGAGACGGGCAGCGCCGTTAGCGTTGAGAGCTTCGACGACGGCGGAGATGGCACCGAAAGTAGTGAGGACGCGACCTGGATGGAGAGGAGAGTGGTAAGGGACGTAGTAGAGGATGCGGGAGAGGATGAAGTAGTTTACTAGTTCGTAGATGGGTCTGTGTTTTGATTTGCCTTCAGTGCGAATTCGGGTATGTCTCGTTAGGTAGCAATAGTAGAAGATAAGACGAAGAGGAAGTTCGGGTAAAACTTACGGTGCAGCGTAAAGCAGAACTATACTCGCGATATATATATTAAGATTGCTATACTGAAAAGCGCCAATTTCTCTGAGGATAAAACCGGCAAAGTATATACATCCGCACCATGGGAGTAGTCCGGTTACTTTCCAACATTTGTAACGACTTCATGCACTTAGCATGATACCTCGAACAAAATATCGATGGCCAAAGGCCATGATTGTGGTGGAGGAAAAAACATACTAGCACTGATATCCATGAGTAACCATAGAAATCGCTATCAATACCGCGAATATAACGGGTGCTACCTTGTTAGGCGCATAGAAGTAGAGACTATCCTCGACTAAATAAAGACAATTAATTCAGATACTTCCAATTAAAATTTCAACTATATACATACCAGGCTTGCCACTCTCCATGCTAATTATTGTTGTGGTAGTTAAGTTGAAGTTGTATATATTACAAAGTAAGGGATATCTCCAAGTCCCGAGGTAACACAAAAAAGACATTTCGCTAGCTTCCAGAAACAATCAACAACTTAATATGTTCAACAGCGGCACAAACAATCATCTATATATTTTCCGACCATCAGCCGCATTATGAGAATCTGTCATTTCCTCTCCCTTTTCTCTCATTCAATTCATTCGTAAATCATGTTCTCAGTCACCTGACTAAGCCATCATTCGCGCAAATTCGTCTCAAAAATGCGAGGTTGCAAACTTTATTGGCTATCTTCCATCTGCCTAGCAGTGCCCCCGAATCTGGGGAGGCGAAGTCACTAGAGCTAAATGGGCGTGATGTAGCGACCTGACTGCCGAGAAATTTATGTCATAAAATTATTTGACGTAATTTTCTCTGACGAATAGTGTGTTGCTTGTCCGTTATCTAAACGAGGCGAAATACGCTGTATGTAAGACGGGAAGAATGATCTGCCGAGGATCGGAATGTCATTGAGTGAGAGATGAATTGTAGGGCTGGGCGCTGCATTTTTCTGTTTTGGGAATATAAGTTTTAGAGGGAGATTCAAGAATTGAAATTATATTCATATAATTTGATTTAATCATACAAAATAGTAATGAATTATTGAACCTTCAATCTTCTTCGAAAAGTATGTATACAAACTACGGAATTAGTTAGCCGTCGGGGAAAAGAATCTTACTGACCGTGGGTTTGTAGGATACCTCTTTTCTTATCATATCAATATATTGTTCATCATATCATTATCATCACCACGTCCTTCATAGGCCAATGACCATGTAGAACTTCTAAGTCGAGGCTCATCAGCTTACTGTATGGCTCAATCATATCGAGGTAGTCTCCGACTGAAAGTATAAACTGATACTAGGGGTTGATCCCGAGAAATATAGGAAAAGAAAGGGTGCAATATCAAATGACCCTATATCCAAACGCTGGGTAGCTTCTGCGGCGTCTTTTCTATCTCGTTCATTGTTCTCTAGGAGCATCCTTGAAGGTACCACGTTCTGGTGGCTATTCTGGTGGTGCCAATTAGGTCAATGGACTTTCCAGTATCGATTTCATGCGGAAAAGCAACCAGAGTGTGAGGTTTCGGATGGGAACGATCATTAACCTTAGCTTTCGTCCGAGTTGCAGGCAGCAAAAGAGCGTTTTAACAGCTCTAATGCGGGCGTGAAGATCACTCATCCAACGCTTCTCTTTATGTTTACTATGAAAAATCAAAGGACCAGAACTCCCTTCGAAACCCATTTTTTAAGAATGTTCTTGCCCTGAAGCATGCCAAGTGGGGGGCATCGTTCCCTCCGCACAAATACACTCAGCCATCGAAGCTCATTCCAACGATCTAGACGCGCTCAAATATCGTATGAAGTGCAAAATCGATTATTAATCGAATTGATAATTGATTCCATAGTTCCGATTGGATGTTCAAAATCATCCATCTTGTGTTTGTTCTCCATCGCAATTTTCTGTACTCTTTAATCACTTCCTGATACGTTTCAAGCCATACGCCAAGCCTTTCTTTTGTTGTCCCATAGACCCTTGTTTACGCCTTTCGTGAAAATTGTGTCAACTGCCTCAGAGATATGGTATCTGTACTATGCAGTGATAATGCCGGTAAGGCGTTTGGCGCCTTTAATGGTAATTGAATCTGATCGCAAATCAGATAAGTAAGTGCACAGTCGTACGGGTTTCATACCTATCCTATTATGATAGCTATCCCCTGTTTCGTAGGGCCTAATGTCAGCTCAATTGGTTTATTTCTTAAATTTTGGTTAAACGTCTCCAACAACAACAGCAACTGTGCATCATCACCACTCGACAAACTGCGATCAATCTCATGAGTTGTCTGATATTATTGCAATCAGAAGTTCGTGCCCAGACGTACAGGCTGAGATTCCGGCTTTGCTGGCCATTTTCAACGTATTTTTTGAACGTCCGCAAATATTCTCAAGTACGAGTAGAGGCCCATGTAACTGTGGGGAAATATTTGCGGTCGATCATCAGCCGCTCAACTTGATAGCATGTGCGGTAACTTTATTCCAATAAACTTTGGGTGCGAAACGCGGGGCTGAAATTCTCCAAGAGTTACAAGACGGAATTGAAAATGGGTGAGTTCCAGAATTCAAGACTCTCTAAAAGTTTATTCTGACATTCGAAACACACTTTATATGTTGTTGTTTGAATCACGATCACCCCCTTGAGTAATTTGGAACTTCTGCTACGGGCTACGCAAAGTATGCAGATGCTTAGAACGGGATTGTATTCAATGGGAAAGAAGACTACGTAGTATTCAAGGATAGGACCGATTATATACACATCCGGCTGTTCATTGTTCCATTGTCGCGAACCTTTCCAGAATCTACAGAATGATGTTTGCGGGAGCGACCTCAAGAGCTTATACTGAAACATGGAATAGCTCTGGAATAATGAGTGATATGTCGCTCGTTACAGCCCGACTATAAGATCCAGAGGTCAACTCGTGATACCTAAACAGCAAATAACATCGATTTTCTGTTTTTTTTTTCTGTTTCTTTATTCATTCACTTACAATATATTTGAAATGAGATCTACTTTCGCTTCTGCACTCCTGGTGAGCGCCATCACTTTTCCTTACCTCTCATGCGCACAAAAGTTTGTTCAAGTCCCCATAGCGCGAGTCAACAATGGTGACACTTTCGTCGCAGCAGTCAACGTCGCCGTTGGCAACCCACCGCAGAATATGACCGCAATCTTAGACACTGGTAGCAGTGACTTCTGGGTGCCGGCAACTGGGAGCAAGCTCTGCGCCGATCCTAAAAACCAGTGCATTGCATCCAACAAGAAGTTTTCGACAGGCTCTTTTGCTTCCAATAGCTCTACTACCTTTGTGGCAGGACAGCCGAATTTCTTTGCAATCTATACTGGAGGCGTGAATGTCACTGGGACGTTTATGCAAGATTCAATCCGTCTTGGAAATACTGAACTTAAGAACAATACCATGGGTCTGAGTACCCAGGGTTTTTTACCCAGCGCCCTCTTTCCGGTTTTGTGAATTGGTTTTGCAGCTCAGGAGTTCTTTGCTACGGAGCAGAACCCAACGCCATATGAATACCTCCCATTGGCTATGAAATCGGCAGGTTTGACCAATTCCGCTGTCTATGGTATTTACCTCTACGATTTCAGTATGCGTCTCCTGTTCTTTACATATGAAATCTAGCGCTGATATTTATTCTAGGATCTACTGAAGGTTCGATCATCTTTGGTGGTATGGATACCGCCAAGTTCACTGGTAATATGACCATGCTGCCAATACTCGAAAATTCTAATGGCCAAGCTACCGACTTCGTAATATCCACTACTTCTCTCGCTATCACAGGAGGCTCCAACAATAAACGTGCCTCCACGAATATAGCTCTACCTAACAAACAAACCCCTGTACTTCTAGATACCGGAAACCCTTCGATTGACGTCCCCTTACCCGCCGTCGAAGCGATCGGCAACGCCCTCAACGCTAACCCAGGCCCTGATGGTTCAATGCATGTCATCTGTGACATTGCTATCAAGGGCATGAACATGGTCTTCGGTTTCTCGGGCACCACGATCCAGGTCCCGATCGATATGATTCTCACGCCTGCAAATAACAATGATGGGACGCAGTCAAAGGATAATAATGGTAACAACTTATGCGTCGTCCTGGTAAACCCAACCGCCAATGAAGATGACCTTGTCTCGTATGGCGCCCCGTTTTTCTCAGCAGTATATGCTGTGATGGATTTGCAGAACAAGAAAATCGGCCTTGCTCAGGCTAAGTTCAATGCGACGGAGTCGAATATTCAGGAAATTACTGTTTCAGGGGGTAATACTTCTGTAGCGGCATGCGCGGAAATTTACTCGGGAACCTGGAATAACCCTAGGAGACCTATGCGTACGGTTCCATTAGTGTGAGGATTGTATTATCGTATGCTTCGAATATTTTCAAGCTATATATCGAAATGTAAAAAGGACTGCCGGAGTCGCATGGCAGTAGTAGACGCAGTCGCAATAAAAGCGACAGTCTCACTTATGCTATAATTAAGAGCATTCAAAATGCGCAATTTTACAGGATACCCGAGTTTCAGATCTCTGCTGTAGTTAGATCTAAGGATACATAAGCTGCTAATAAATCTCGACTCTGTGTGAGTTCTTTAGGTAGCAAAAAATCAATAATTAAACTACAGCCAAAATTCTTACGTGGGTGACTTGATAGTGATTGTGACTGTGGCGTAGTCCGGTCTGTTTTCCTCTCTAACCAAAAACAATATAGTTTCCAAATCTCACAGCTGAGGAATAAGCTGAATTTGTCTGAATGCCCTTGAATACGCACATGGTGATAGATTTTCTTTTGTGGGGCCCGAGAGAAATACCAACATCACGTTTTTGAGGTTTTGAGGGATTAAGACGTAAGTACCTCATTTCAAGCTTATCTGCACCTCTTAATCTCTTTTCCCAGCACCTTACTCTTTTCTCCTTCTCCTTATCTTCAACAGTGAAAGCCTACATTCACCAAGCCCTGAAGATGTAAGTCCTAATTACATCATACACGAGTTTTTAGACTGTAAAAATAATTGAAAAAAATATCTGGAATTTCAAAAGAGCTGCATAATATCGGAGATGATAGACTGTTGAATTTGATCTTATTAGAACAGGGTTACTGCATTTTAATACCCCTTATGGGAGATTATCAAAGTACCTACTAGGTAGTCGAAAGACGGGTGACCAAATAGCGTGTAATATATGCAATTTATACCGAGGATTGGAACGCATCTATTTCATAGGGCCGGGCATTGAATTTTTCTGCTTTGGGAATGCGATTCTAGGGAAATGGAGGGTTTTATATCCATTCCATATCATCTGGTGGACGAGTGCTCGATTTTTCTGACCTTCCCCAACAATTTCATCACACGCAGCTCTCATCTCAAATCGGACAGCCATCATTATCATAAAAGACCCTGAAGAAATACTACATACGCACATACCTACCTATTCTCTCTATAAGCCACTAAACCACACATATTATCTCATTTCATACCCAATCCCAAGATAATCACTTCTACACAATACATCTTTTTCCGATCCGGAATCTACAAAGCGCTTTCAAGATAGACAGATAGATAGATATTAGATAAAAATTCTCAAACTTGCACTCGTCTATATGCAATGCATCATGAAATCATAAATTACAAACCATAAATCGATAGAACTATCCACCTATACAGATCCTCGATACAGCTAGCCAACATAATAATTCACCTGCCTATATCCTCCACTCAGAACGTCCTTTCAAAGAACCACCTAACCTACCTACCTACCTAGTTATATATACATCTATCTATATCCATAAACAATTCTGCGAAGATTATCTGTATGTAGCTAGTTTATGTAATCTTACATGAAACATAACATATACGCCCCATTACAATCCCCTTCTTCCCCCTTTCCCCCTTCCTCCTCTTCTTCTCCCTCTTCCCCCAACACCCCATATTCACCTACCCAAACAATCCCTCATATCCACAAACAAACGATGCTCAAAAGCCTCGAACACCGCAACCTCTAATCTCTAATTGTCCTCCAGAACCCACTCTAACCCACTATCTCTACCCCCACAGCAGATCACAACTCATCCCATTTCTCCTTTCCACACCCAAAAACCACATTCAACTTTCGATGCCTAGGTATTCAGTCCTATGCCAGAGTCCACTTTTGACTATTGATCCTCTAGTTTCCTCGGCTCGGCACAGAAAATTAATGCGTAGCATTCTCTTCAGTAATCGACGAAAGGCGGAGGGGGGTGGTTGGAATTCGTTCATTTGCGATAATCGGGAGATGAGATGAAGAAGAGAAGAAAGCCAGAAGATGGGAGGGTATGGGAGGAATAAATAGACAAAGGGGGAAAACGAGATAGTATCAAAAGAGGTATGAAATGTACGATTACAATCTTGACATTTGGGCGTTAATGGGCCCAATAAGCTGTCATCTAGACGAAATTAAAACTAGATAATGTAAGATCTTACATAAGTTTATCGAAATTTAGGTCTTCTTACACCTACAGTCTCGCCATTTCGTAGATACAACTAGTTGCAAATTTCCGCGAGAGAAAATACAGCTATTGGCAACATCTGATTGTCATTTGACCATATGTACACTATAGAGGAAAGCTATAGATGCGATTTGCATCTTTGAAGGATACACACAAACTGCGAAAGATACATGTAAACAGTTTTTCATGACTCTAAAGTTCAACGCGAATGCATGCACTCCATGCAAAGGTAAGATAAGTAAGTTTGAGAGTAATTTCGCTTTGTGAAGACGTGTATTAAGATGAAATTGATGATAGTGAGGTGGAACGACTTCGGAAGGTGTCGGCAATATATAAACATCATAGACTCATGCAACATAACAAAAAAATATCAAGCATCAACGCATAAACGCATAAACGAATCTCTACTTACTCATTCTCTTCATACAACAATCATTCCACGTGCTCATTTGAATGTACGCCAGATATGCGTTGATTGTTAGATTTTTCGTTCCTAGAGTCTTTGCCCTGCCATTACAAGTGGGCACTTTGCATAGACAACGTTTTCAATATGACTTAGCTAGGCGTTTAACAAGCTTTGTTTGAGTGACAACGCGGCAAAAGTCTCACATAACGAGTCTGCCAAGATTTCATATGACGAAGCCTTCAAAGTTGCATACGATGAAGCCGCCAAAGTCTCATATGACGAGCCTGCGAAATATTCCGACAATGAGACAGCAAACGTCGCCTATGACGAGGGGGCGACTTTTGTCTACGATGAGCCTGCCAAAGTAAGTTATGATCAACCGGCGTAGGTCGCAGGCGACGTATATTTTCGTAAGGCGATCTGCAACCCCGCCCAAGCAGTTATAAACTGACTCAGGAAACATCATAGAGATATTCAAGGCCCGATGATCTGATTCGGTGGGATACAGAGACTATGATGAACGGCCCATTTGTTGAAAGGAATATGGATCTATCAAGGGAAAAGAAAGTATGAAACATATGACACGCTGATGTGAAGATCCATACATCAGAGTACTTTTACAGGGAATGCACTTGCATGGCTACCTCTTTTGTTTAAAATAGTGATTGAGATGCTGAGCACTTTATGTACATGTCGTGGCAACAGTGAAATACTGAGTATGGGGTTCAAGTTCATGATGCTTGGCTTCAAGCATGTCGAGCATGGCCACTTCTGCACAAGATGAACCGACTTCCGAAATTTCCATTGCAGCGGACTCTTCCACATTGCACCGACCAGGAAGAAAGACCTTATTCAGGACCGACTTTCACATTTGCGGTCGGATACATGTCTTGTCCTAGCAAGCATCATGTGAAAATTGAAATCATCTACAGCATGTGAAGCCGAAGTGACGTCTAGTTCTAGTTTCATGGCAAGCTTAGACGAAGTGGACAATGGAGAATTCGTATTTTCTGCCGGTCAAATTCGTGGGGTTCCGTGCTAGGATGAGATTTTTGGACATGGTTAGGTGGTCGACGATGATGACTTTGGTGTTATTGTCAGGGCGGTATGAGACTAAGCCCAACGCACGATGACGCCAATATAGAATAATCAGCGAGTTGATATTTTGGGAAAAAAGATTTGATGCTGTTTGGCGTGGTAAATTGTTCCATTAAAGAAGAAGATGGTTAGTGGTCGTGAGCGAGAAGGCTGTTCATGGTAAGTGATGCGAATACTTCGTATACGCCGGCTTGGAGTATGCGAACGGATCAGCATTTGTCCTGGTCGAAGAGATTATCATTCGTAAAACCTTCGTATATATTTTTGTCCCAATTCTTTGATACGCAGGGCAATAGAAGTTTATTGAATATCTGCAGCTACCGACGATGATAGATCGAATCATCCATGCAGCCTGCCGCAGCGTTTGGTGATCTTCGTGAACTATAATACGTGATATCGGTTTCCGTGTTACAGGATCATCAATACCGGCATTATCAGATAAATGCAATGTGATGCAAAATAACCGTACGAATCCAAAACTGCAAATATTAGAAATTGATCATAGCATGTCGTGATAAGCTCGAGTTAAAGTCTCACCTTCCCGTTGGTCACATATTCGAAGTAACCTCATCGTGAGTAGCTGTCTGATGTGTTGAGCCATCAAATTTTATGTGGGATTATGTAAGGAATAAGGATCCTCAAGAAGAAAGTCGGGGATGTTTCCGAAGCTTCTCTCATCCTTCTCTTGATCCTTTTGATATCTTCTTTTACGTACTCACGTCTCAGCCCCCCAAATGGTAGCTCAGATCTAAAAATAATAAAAAGGAATGGTCGTTAGTGAGCAACGTAGCTGAAGAGTTGAGAACAAAGCGATAACATTCGACCATACCATACTGCGTCGACAATGTAGATCTGTTAGAGGACTCAACGCTTGAATCATACCGGATAAACGTCGCTTATCCTTACTTGCCATTTGGTCATCCAATAATCTTCCGTTTCGGCCGATGAGATATTGATACAATCACGTGAAATCATCCCGCTACCATTGTGAATGAACAAATCATCGGTATCTATCCCGTCTTTATACAAGGAAATAGGGGTGCGTGTTATCCTATGAGCCTATTAACCTACAGGTCGCCTGCAGAGGCTTAATGCGGGACATCTGGATATCAAGATGATTCGAAGCTTTGATCGCCATGAGATTTTGTATGTTTGTCTTTCCAGGCTTGAACGGGCGGGCTTGATACCGGTATGAGAAGATGAAACATTACTCTATTGGAAGCTTCGTCCAACGGATCTCAAATGCAATTTCCTTTCTCTGTAAAAGTAGATTATGTATATCAAACGCATCCACGAAGGCGTAATCGATATCAGACTCGTGGTACACCGCTCTTTTCCTATATAAAAGTCCCATCGTACCAAATTACCTGCTTGGTTACACTGTGTTTCCGTGTATGTATATTTGACGGGTAACCGCAGATATATCTTAAGGGTAAGGAATCTCAGGATCCTCTTGACAGATTTAGAAGAGTACGAAAGGTCGTGGTTGCACGAACATTACCGTTCCCCCTCCCCCTGAAACTGCGAAGAGGATGTTAGTGTCACGATGGCATCTTTCCTTCGTACCCTCTCTCTTTCCAATCTCAATCCCTGGTTAGATCTTTTCTTTTGCCGGCCCCCAATTCCCCCTCCCTTCATGCAGTTTGGTGCAGTTTGGTGGTACGGACAGAGCCAGTCTCGCAGTGTGCCTCCTTTTTTAGACTTTTGTCCAAGGTTCGGAATGGAATCGTTCGATTAAATTAAAAATGGAGAGAGGTTCATGGGTTCCCCAGGAGATGCAGCTGTCATTGTTTGTTGGTTGGTTGGCGGGTTTGTAATTTGCAAGCATAGACCTTTCATAGAGATACTCCGTATATACCATACCTGACTTTGGTCATGGATTGAAACTCTGATCAATTCGTGGATGCTCTGTATCATGATTGCTCTGCCAGATTGATCGCTTTCTTTTCTTTTGTTGTTCTTTGCTTTTTGTGGATGTCGAGACTGGAAGTAGTTTGGGTCAGATAGATTTGGTTTCTCTTGTTTCTCTTGTCGTGAAGATTATAGATTCATATGGCCAACCAGCACGGGCCCAAATTGATACACAGCAGATTTCTTTGCTTGCTCCATACTGCCATTATGACTGCCCTCTGCACTGTTCAACTGCACTGTTCATTTTCGCCCATGAACCATGAATAAAAACGGAAATGAGGGTGTAAACTCATCAACTTGTAAATGTAAATCATATCCGTAATAAAAATCCAATTAAATTTCTCGTCTTTGAATTTGCATGAGATTTCCGATGAGAAGGAAAATTAGACCTTACTCTTTATTTTTCAGTCTTCACTATCAATTCTCTGCCTTCAATTGTCAGTCTTCAGTCTTCAGTCTTCAGTCTTCAGTCTTCAGTCTTCGGCACTCAGTCTTCAGTCCTCACTCATCATCCGATTCTCTACCCCCTTCCCTTCCCTCCCCTTCATCCATTTGCAGGAAAAGTATATTTTCTTTTGGACATACCAACCTTCTCTTCACCCATTACAACCCTTGAAGAAAACCTTTCCAGACGCTCTTTTGGGATTTTAATTCTTCAATCCCAGTGGTCGCCATTCCATCGGAGTCGGATATCCTAGAAATTATTGAGCGACCTGGGTATATACTTCTCCATAGGGGTATCTAATCAATTGTTTACCAGGTACCGCGACCTAAATAGATATGGAAATCAAAAGGAAACAGTGACAAAAACCCAATAAAGTATATGCCCCATATCACGAATTCACTACTGCACGACCCGTTATTACTCAATAGCTGCTTAGAGTCTGGGAGCATCAACACTGTCCTGCATCTGCTACTGCTGCTGCTGCTGCTTCTCCGCTGTTACGAACAAATCCCGCTATTGTGTACAGTACCTTATCTACTTTACAATCTGCCGATTCAATATTTACTTGTCCGACGGCAAACAAACAAACGGATAGGAGATCATCTTGCCTCAATTGTACCTCTACATCACCTCACCCACACCTCATTCAATCCTCACCAGCATATGCCAATTTCTAGTCAGTCCCTACCGATTCAATTCCGAGAAAGTAATTTGTCCTGGTAGCACGCAAACAAACTTTCCCCAACATTTCGGCTTGTTTCGAAAAGAGTCTCTACTGCATCAACCTCTTCCGACGTTGGCTGCTTCAAACATATCTTAGCACCCTTTTAAAATATATTACTTGCAGATAAATTATCGCAAGCGGCAGATAGACGGGAAGCATATTCGAGAAATCTAGAATACGAACCGATTGAGTGTTTCGCATCGGCAGAGCATTAATACGCAATTGAGAATCGACCTTGACGTATTGATCCAGGTTACAGTCGCAGTGAAGGTGTATCAAATCAGGAACCAATTCGAAGCACCGTCATACAATCCTTTCAATATTCGAACCAATTTATAATACTTCATGACGGCTCAGCTGCAATCGTGGCTGCCATGCATACCGTCGAGAAGATGCCGAATGCACCGACGAAGCGACTCGGCGTTGACCTGAATGTTGATACTGGCTATAAGGCAAAAAGAAGAGGAAGCATATCTCCGCCTCAGACACCGGAGGCGCAGGCTTCCAGTCCAGAAAATATTACTTCATCGAATCGGGCGCTTAATCTGCGGAATGGAACAGGGCATACATTTTTAGATGACATTACACCAGTTGATCCTTCCAACAAAGAAAATGATCCTGAGAATATACGAAATAACCGGGATTCTCACGACCTCTCCCTTTCCCCCCGACAAGTTACCCGCGACTCATTGGTAGATCATATGCTACTTTCCTTAGACCAATTCTCTTTCGGACAGGAAGATTTTAGCTTGCGCAATCCTACACTTGACGAAGATCGATTATATTCCTCCTTCGGGGATGAAGAGCCATATCAATCGCCTCAGAACTTCGCAGCTAGAGGTGGCAGAGGACACGCTTACTCCTTCAGCTCCGACTACGATCCAGCAGACGATTCAAGTCATTATTCGGACAAGATTTCCCGCAGCCGAAGAAGCAATAGCAGTTCCAACTTCCAAACTGGGTTGACCAGAATCAATAGTATACGCAACGATACAGGCGGATCACTCAGAGGACCTCCAATTCCACATCGAGGAGGGCGACAGAATACCGGTAGTAGTGTGGGGAGTAGTGCGAATAGTTTCGACCTTGGATACGCACAAGTTACAAGCAGCCAGAGGTGGGCGCATGGTTTAGCAGGAAGGTCTTCAAGCTTTGATTACGGAAGTGGTCACCAGGCAACTTCACAATTAAATGCAGGAAGATATAACAATACAAATGTGCCTTCTACCCCTACATACGACTACGACGCTGCTCCCACACCTACAGTACCTGGTGGTCCACGACGCCCGCGACCTACATCCCCAATTTTGGTCTCAAGACCCGACCCTAGCCTTATCGATCCCCCAATGGAGAAATTAGAAAGGAAAAGGAGCGCAAAGTCCTCGAAGAGCGCATATAAGTCGAAGGGGACTGCCAGGCATGACTATGGACTAAATTTGAATGATCGCAGTAAAGAATTGCCACCCATGCCAGCATTCATCAAAGAGCAATCTCCGCCAAACTGTGGGTCATATTCAAAAACAAAAGATATTCTCGGGTCGCCGCAAGCTTCCAACCAAACGCCCAAGGAACGACCTGGATTTTTCAGAAGGGTTTTCGGTTCTTCCAGGAACAACAATGTTGCGGTACCCGACCCACCACCGTCGCACGGTTCCACTACCTCTACTGAAACGGCGGATCATCCAGGTAGCAAAACTCACATTGCTAACCAGATGAAGTCTAACAACGTAGCAGCGTCTCGAGAAAATCCGCAAGCCCCAAAGGAACAACCACATGTAATTACCAAAAAACCATCATCATTCTTCCGAAGGCGTAAAAAGTCGGTATCTGAGCCGGAACCCGTCCCTGTTCCACCAATGCCGTTGCCACCCATGAAACTCGAGCCACACAAATTGCGACCGGACATTCCAGATTGGCAACCTGAGGCAAGCCCCGTCAGTAGTCTTCGCCAAGTCATGAATCCATACCTTCATAGCCCAGGGAGACCTCCTATTGAAGCTCATGCACCAACGGCTAGTCTTGATCGGCAAGTTAATGATATTTCCGATGATGTTGAAAATAGACGCCATGTAAGAGGCTTTTCTCCAGACTACGATCCGGACCCAAATGCTACTATCAGACAAATACCTCCTTCGAAACCAGCGTCATCGCATGCCGGGGATAGTCGCAAGCCATCTTATTCGTCCATCAAACAACCACGTAGATCGGCAAGTACCAACTTAGCAATACCTGGTGGATTCGATGGGCAGGCCAGAGAGGAAAGTGAAACATTCTTCCAAGGTTCTACTGAGAATGTTCGTGACGCGAAGTTTAAGTTGGAGATCACGAAAGATGTACCTGGTAATACACCGTTACCCAGTACGACATCTCCTGGTCACCCTACCTCGGTGGCGAGAGATATCGCTCTTGTTGCGGAATATGAAAGAATACATTCCAAACGTTCTCCAACGTCTTCCAAAGTTCTACCGAAATCAGAGCCCAGGGAAGCAGAGTCTCCTTTGGATTCACCTTTAAGCAAGGTGGGTTCTAATGACAGCCAGGAACTACCAGCAGGTCCTGCCAAAGAAGAAGATTGGATCGTTCTTTCTCCTTCTAAATCTGAGTTTCCATAGAAAGATCGCGTTTGGTTGGAACCTGGATCATCTGAAGATGATCTGCCAGGTACAAATACCTTGAAACCTAAATTCGCAAACTCGATTGCAGCTACAGGATCTACAGATACCATATACAAATCAGCTGTCAGTCTACCACTGTTGCAAGTTGAGGGACAAGAAGAAGGCCCCCCTTCCAGCCCACCTACTATGTCTGATAGAGAAGACGTTGAGCCATTTGATGACTCCGAATCAGAAGGAGTCGACGATACACAACCTACGGAAGAGGACCTAATTAGAGCACAGAAAATTTATGATGGCAATGAGGATTTTATTCAAAAAGAAAAGGCGACGGCATGGATGGGAGATGAGGGAACTGTTCGAGCAAGGACGCTAACAGCTTATATGAGCCTTTATGACTTTACGAATCTTAATATTCTTGCCTCGATGCGTGTAATGTGTGGCAGATTAGTGCTCAAGGGTGAAAGTCAACAAGTTGACAGAATCTTGGACGCGTTTTCCAAGAGATGGTGTCAGAGCAATCCCAATCATGGATTCAAAACTACTGGTAAGTTTGCGAGTTTATCGAAAGTGTACCAAGCTAATATTGTTAGATGTCGTACATACAATTTGTTACTCAGTTCTTCTACTCAATACCGATTTGCATCTCGCCGATATTGAGCAAAAGATGACTCGTAGTCAATTCATCAAGAATACAATGCCTACGATCCGTCGAAGTGTAGCTGAATCTGCGCATGAATTTGAGCCTAGTAGGCCTACAGTGCTCCCTGGAAGAAGTTCTGCTTTTGATGATCCTCATGTCAATGACGAAAACTCCGACGCTATATCAATTGAAGCGTTCGAAAAACCTTCCTGGAGGTCTTCATTCAAGCCTGCGCCCCGTCTAGATCCTGATAACCCAAGTGCCCCTACACCTTTAGATTACGATACTCCCATGGATGATTGTGGCCCCTTGGTCAAGGCACCTTTCCGCGGAACATTACGTACGTGGGAAGTACAGGTTGAGATTGTTCTCAAGGATTTTTACAATTCTATCCGGAATGATCGGCTTCCATTATTTGGTGCCGTCGACAGGTCACAAATGCCGGCTTCATCATCTAGCACTCTTTCAGTATTCACCAATGGTATGTTGCGCCGTTCTCCTAGTGTTCTGAGTAAAGCTCCCTCAGAATCACCTAGTTATCTTCGTGGAAGGACAGCAGAGACTGTACGCACAAATGGGAAGTGGAGCAATAAGACTAGATCGAGACCTCGTTTATATCCTAACTCAGGAATGGGATCCAGTCGAACTAGTCTGGACGATCAATCATCTATGTGGAGTCCTTCAGTATCGTCTAGTACTTGGAGCAAGTATTCTCTTGGAAAACATACCTCGATGTCTGTGGACTCTCTTGGTTCGGCATTCCAAGGCGATTATCAACAATCTATTGGATTCGCTAATGCTCTCAGCCAAGCAATCATCCGTGAAGAGACGGTCCATAGCTCAGGAAGTAGGGGCAGTGATCATGAAGAACTTCGTGTTGCCCCTCTGCTTGATGATGAATCTTTAGAATTGGCTGGTGCACCATGGGCAAAGGAAGGTATGGTCAAGCACAAGCATCATTTGGAAGCTCTCGACAAGAAGGCAAAGGATCGTAATTGGGTTGTAACATTTGCTGTTATCGAAAAAGGCTACATGAGCTTGTTCTCGTTCTCCACAAAGAATGTCCGCAAGCCTAAAGGTAAAACTAGTGGGGGAGTTGTTGGTGGTGGAAATTGGCAAGAGAATGCCGAAAATCTTGGTTCATTCCTCCTTCGACAAACCATCGCTAGTGCCCTTCCTTCACCAGGCTACTCCAAAGCTCGTCCTCATGTCTGGGCGCTTTCCTTGCCCACTGGAGCGGTGCATCTCTTTCAAGTAGGTACAGCAGATATCGTCAAAGAATTTGTCACAACAGCCAACTATTGGAGTGCTCGGTTATCAAACCATCCTCTCGTAGGTGGTATTAGTAATATCGAATACGGCTGGTCTGATGAGATTGTAAATAACGCTCTCGTCACTGCGATCAACGAACAGAATACCAGACCATCAACTTCCGGTGCTAGGCCCAGCATGCAGAGCTCTCTACGATCAAGTTTGGATCACGGCTATGTAGGAGGGGTTAGATCAAGATTGCCAGGTGATAGAATTGCTATAAATGATTGGAGTCCTCCAATACAGAGTATGAGAGCTAGTAACTTAATGGAGCCGGATCAGCTGAAAACACTGACTGCTTATGTGCAGAGTATTGAGGAAGAATTGCAGAAACACAATATGTTGAGAAATCCAATGCTTCTAGCTGTAAGTATCACAATTCTTCCTCGTGGTTTATTTTCACTGACCTAGTACAGTATTCACCGCGTCATCCTAACGCACAAAAAGCAATGGCGAATTGGGAAAAGAAATCTTCATATTTGCTTCGCGAAATCGTAAAGTTCACAACATATATTGATAGTTTACATGCAGCCGAAATTGGCAGACAAAGAATTTATCATGAAAGAGCTGCACATCAAGCCGTCGCCGAGGGAAAAAATGAAGATGAGGAAGCAGAAGTTGATACCACAATCACTGGATGAAACTGATGCAGTTTTCATTACATAAAAAAAGAAAGATACATTACGACGATTATGTATATACGATACGCATGACGCTGCCCTCAAAAAGCTTCCGATAATTTGTTCTCTTGATTGATGACAGATGGAGGAATGATTACATGGCGAGTATGGCAGGAAAAGGAAAGAATGGCGTTTATCAAGTTTTTGGGAAGATGTAGGACGTTTTAATCTGTAGGCACTTTGATGAGTAGTGCGCTTCTTGTTACTACTTTGCTATTTAATTGGCATTGGTTTTGCTTTTAGTTGGCCCAAATTGCTTATTGAATTTGATTGGGCGCGTTGTTGGTTGGTTGGTTGGCTGGTTGTGGTTATACCCCGTTCGCTGTTGTTGAGTTTGCTTTTGCGCTGGCTTGGATTTTTCTGGTTGGTTTGTTTGAAACGGGAGAAAAGACAAGAAAAGAGGTGGACAAGGGAGAATGTGTGATAAGAAAAGAGGAAATAGGGGTTCGCTTGTGATGGTCACTTGAGAATCAGGGAACAGATTTGGAACATACTGAGTTGGATTAGCTCGGTTTCGCTTCATCGTGGTAAAAGAAGGCAAGGGAAAGTCGCTGTGTATATTTATGTGTATTAATAATTTGGCTTTGCTTGTCTATACTAGCTGGTGCTGTGTGGATGTTGCGGGAGGAAGAGAGATGGTGAATGAAGATGAGGAATGCGGGGTACGAGGTGTAATTAGGGAAGAGGAAGAGAAAATTCAGGAGGATAATAATATATTTGTGATATTGCAATTTACTATATGCTTGGGTGTATATATGTATGTGTTTATAACTCTTGTATGTTGAGGTAATCTGAGTAGGAAGAAAATAAAATTATTTTTCCCTATCAGTTCATCCATCTGAATATTCGCACTTCCTGCCAGTGTGTTTCCACTTGCGACAAATGAATTTATTTCAACATCCATCAAATATTTGGAATTCGCAACTAGAGAACCTCTGAATTATACTCTCCGAGTCACCAGTACTCTCAGCAAAGGTTCGGATACTCAAGAAAACTGTCATGCTAGATCATACAATCTATTCAAATTCCCCACATCGCTTAGGTACTCCATACATTCGAATCCACTTAGGCGCCTACCTGCCTCATCAGTTTGAACGCACACATGGATATCGCAATCTTACATGAACCAATAAATCGCCAGGTGGGGAATGCATCTACCACACCACTTTCCCCTGCAAATGTGAAGGTGTGTTGACATCCAATAAATTCAGATCGACTGCGTGGAAAAATAAAGTGCAGCGCATCGCCAGCTTGCATGTATTTATTTATGTACCCGCGAAGCTAGTTTGCTTGCTCGATGGTTTGATGGATTTTTTGGAGTTTTTGTGAGGAGGGGGGATGGTTGAGTGGTTGAGTGGTGTTGAGTGGTGTTGGAATTGGGATTGGGCTTGGGACTGGGATTGGGATTGGAGATACGCGCGGGATTTTTTGCTGTTGTGGATTTCTTTATATACTGGGTATGTATGTATGTATGTTCTAAGATTTTGATTGTGGTTTCCAACCCACAACTTACTAAAAGACCTCGAGATCCGGTGAAGGAATCGTTCTTGGAGATGCGGAATGAAGGTGTATAGGATTATTAATTGCTATGGATCTAGAATATATATCAAAACACTAAAATCGCACCTTCCATATTTATCTCTAACCCCGGGTCAGATTTTCAAAAGTCTCAGGATAACACAACAGTTCTAAGTACTCAGTTTTCTTCTTTAATGTAATAAACTTGCGATTAAAAATATTTCGCGATCGTCTACTTTAACGCCTCATATTATGGTAATCACAGCCTCAAGACATGCAAAGTGAATATACTAAACGAGATTCAGGCCGAACCGGAAACCATGGGAGCGATATCTGCCGTCTCAGCATTGCTAGAATCAACCATTAGTCTTCTCGGACGGCTCTCAAAGACCTACCAGGATCAAAAATACTCAGCCCAAATTTTTGGAACTCACGTCGTCGAGATCCAAGGAATTCTGGAGATCCTTGAGCTTGTCAAGCATGAAGTTGATTTGCGCACTACCGATGTTCTCTTCGAGATCGAGAAGATTCACAAGATAGCGACAGAACTGAACAGTCATCTGGAAGTTATGGTATCAGGGGGAAAAGGCCAAGCACGTCGCTTTGATCCTCAATCCTCGCAAGGGACAAAAGAACAAGAGACGCTGACAAAGTTAATGGCGCTACTTCAGAACGCAAAATCAAAACTGGGTGTGGGTTTAAATGCCGCACATGTGGAAGTGACGCGGCTTGTGAGCGATAAAATGAATCTTTTGGACCGAGTAGACAAGCTACTTCGGAACCACCTTGGCGATGATGGAGGTTTTGCGAGAACTGGTGTGGTTAAGAAGTCGCAATCTCAAAGTATGTTGCTACTGCTCCTCCTTCAGAAATTCGCTGACAGATGCATGAAACAAACAGTGCTGATGTGGCACTAGAAAATGTGGAAGAGGCGGGACGAGCATCCCGTCGGATTGTCTCGAAAAATGTGGCTAGAGATCAAGCTCTACAGATCAATGCGCCTATAGGAGAGAAAGGATGGCGCGAAGCGTCGTTTCAACTGGAGATTCGAGACAACGAAGCGGCTGGAAATAGTATCCAGATCAACCATGCAATCTCTGAAGATTTGTTTAATAGATTACTGGCGCATAGAAATTGAAATAAGTCTTATCGTGCTCTGGTAACTAGCTTATGAGTAAACGCAGGTGTTTTCTTCCGTTTGTAGTCGCTCTCGCGTTATGGCTAAGATGGAAACTAATCAGATTAATGAGTGAGTTAAGAATTTAATTTTATAACGAAATATTAAAACATTTCAAAGATTTAGAAAATCAAAGAGTAAATATTAAATTCAAACATTATTTTGGACTGAAACATCCATATGAAGTGCTGTAATAGAGACTTGTCTTATTGAAGTGAGGTAGTGTTGCAGAAACAAAAGATCGATCGGGAAGAATGTTACATTCATTCATTATTTTTAACGCATCCCCAAGACGGCAGAGGAGGAAATGTACATTCGCAATGATTAACCGGTCTCCAGTACCTGCAAATGGATTCAGGGATTCATGGACATCCAGATCTTCGAGCAGAGAAGAATACCCGATTCCAATAATCCCCTCTGTACGTATATGGTGGTACTAGAAAAGAAAAACCATGCTTTTCAGTCGTTCTTGCGGGCTACTGAATTTCACGTGCAGATAGATCCTGGATAATCGAATCATTCGATGTTGGAATGATAGTCCAACAGTAGTAACTCTCGAATAAACGAAGCATTATGTGTGCTTTGCAGTCTAATTTCTCAGCTTCTAAAAGCAAACAACAACTTGTATCGGATATTCGGGATGATTTGATAGCTTCGCCAAAATTAAAACCTAGCTCGTAATTTATACTGTAAAACGTGTGTCCTTTATTTATATCTATGGTTAAAAATGTTTCAGAAAATGTAGTTCTTATTTTGGACGGAATTGATGAGTGCGATGATGATTTAATTAAAGTTTTCGGAGCAAAATTGGAAGGATATCATGGGTCTACCGTTGGAGATGATCAGAATAATATGAAAACAACTGTCGTTAGCCATTCGTTTCAAAAAGAATATTCGGGCGGAGTTGCTAAATTTGGATGAACGATTTCAATTGATATACCTATTTTCGCTAAAACATCATCTCCAGATCGTTCCGCCTCTTCCGTCTATACTAGCATCTAGTAATTTATTCAATAGACTTTTATTTGCATAGAAGTTAGTTCTGAGGAAGACATATCTAGACTCTCTCTCCCCAACTTGGTTCTTCTTATCTTCTCTGCCTCCCTCTGGAGCCGCTTCCCCCCCCCCTCCACC
>PQXJ01000446.1:0-30599 GCA_004786225.1 Botryotinia narcissicola | reverse complement strand
TTACATCCAGGGGGTAGGCTTAAGGCCTACCACGACCTCCCAGGGGGTACTAGGGATAGACTATACTATCAATTCTATTTACATACAATTGCCGGTATAACCAAGCGTTCCGTTTTTCTACAACTGTGATACTGACAGTAAGCAGACGACCACATTACATACACTCTTACCGCTCCACTCCCACTTACAAATTCGATACTGTCCAACTCACTTCATACTAAATAGTCCAGGGGTTGTTTGAAGCCTCATACAAGGCAAGATTCAGAGCCAATAAGGGCAAATGTTTTCAGACCATAAAGATACCAATTAGAAAGTTACTCTCAAAGAGAGTAAATAGAATTCGGAAATCGCTAACAACTATTATAAGCAAAGACAATCAAGGTTATCAAGGTCTATTAAAAGCAAAGCAATCTAATAATCAATAAAAACGAAAAGCGATCAATTATATAAAGCCTTATTTAGGGACAAAATAGTTAGCAACCACTAGAAGCAAACGATCGATGATATCAGAGTCCCTGCGAGAGGGGAGATACATTGTAACCGCTCAAATGCAAATAGAACCACTCAGAAATGGGAAGGCAGAACAATGATAAAGCAGAGCTCCTCCTATTACAACTAAAGGAAAGAAAAAGGATCACAACTTCCTTCGTACAATCGTAACCAATAATATAACTTGTAAATCCACAGGTCCCACTTTATGGATTCAATAAATAGGAATCGGCCCATATATATAAAGAGATTATCAAGCACATCATTTAAATTGATTAAAATGAAAAGTGGGCACGAATCACTTTACCATTAAACCAGCCACTCCTTGCGGAGAACAATGGTCTTTTTGTTGTGAGGCAACTTATTAGCAGTGGTTCTGGAAGATTCAAAGTCGCGAAAAGATCTAATAATATTATCTGTATATATTAGTCAGAGAGTATAATAGCATTTAATAGTATAACGAAATTCATATATTGAAGGAAGAGTTATCCTTTTTGGAGAAGACTTTGGAATAAGAGAAGATATAATAAAAGATTGAATGAAAATAAACCATTATGAGTTTAAGAAATGAGAAACTGTTTTTCTCTTATACCCAAAATCAATCAATCCTTATAATTGAAAGCCTCTCATATTTATCAAATTCTATACAATTCCATTACTACTACAAAATACTATATACATTTATCATTTGAATCAAAAGTTATAAACACTTAATCAATCTAGGAATATTATAATGCATACAATCCTATATACAAGAAATTGATGGATTAAATCATTCACTCAAGGATCGATACTCATTTCGCAGCTATTTGCACTCATGCGACAGCTTTCTCTTTTCTTTTTATAAAAACTCACACGTTTTATATACCTTATGCTTTTTTATTGGCTAATATGTCTGTTAGGTAGATAAAAAGTATAGCAATTATTTAGAGAAAGTATTCATTAATACTTGTGGTGTATATTACCTATTAATTTTTCTTGGTTTATTATGCAGATCATTTGGTGTAATTGTTATAGTATTAATCAATTTGGGGAATGTATTATGGAATTCATTATTTTGTGTAATAATATATGATTGAGCATGGTGCTTCTCGAAGTGTCTATTTTTATAATCACTATATAGTGTTTTATCCAATTTATATGTGAATCCTAATATCTAATTAGGCAACTTCGTTGCTCAATTAGGGTATATAAGGTAGGTATAATTCTTATGATCATACCTTAAGTTAATCTAGTTTATTATCATTATACATATCTATTATATAATCAAAGTGACCAATTGACATAACTATCCCTCCGCGATATAATATCATTTATATCAATCAATCTCTCTTAATATATATAGTTATTAATAAAAGAGGCTAAATATAAAAGCTTCTTTCTTTCTATATCAAAAACAATTGAATCGATTATTCAGCAGATTTGTAAATCTTGCTTTTAGATAGTATATTCCTTTTGTTGAGATATCAATCCTATCTTCTTTTTTCAAAAAGATTTAGAGTTCTTTGAAGTTTATTATTAGTTAGCCTTACTTTGGGCAGGAGTACCTAATGGGTTTTATATAAATTGTAATTATAACAATTGACTTAGTTGAAGTTGAGTGCTTAATTGATTATTTATAATAGTCTTAAGGAGATGCTCTATAGCCAAATCTTATTCAAGTACTTATTGAATAATAAAAAATGAATTGAGTATACGATTAATAATATTATATAGATAATTAAGATAATCCTACTGATTTTGTATTAATATTAATAAAGAAAGAAGGCTATGAAGTTTATGATCCTAAAGGCTAGATAATTCTCCTACAATTCATTACCATTAATTGAAAGTGTTATTGATTTCAACTCTAAGTATCTTAAGCAAAACAGATGGTAATAAGCTAATGCTCGAAGTACTTAGTATATCAATTATAATAGGAAAAGAGAATAAAACAAAAATAAAGACAAAAATGAAGATAAAAATAAAGATAAAGACAAAAATGAATAAATACAAAAAACACAAAAGATTATAAAAACTATAAAAAGATCTATCTTAAACAAATAAAAATAAAAACAAAGAATTTCTTTTCAGAATCGAATTGCTCTTACTACAATAAGACTCTTTTATAAGATAGAATATATTATTATAATGTAAGAAATAGATACTAAATAAGATGTATAATATTCTATAAGGAGTGAAGAAGGAGGCGGAGAGGCGCCGACTATATGGAGGGCGGATGCCTAAGGCATCCACACAACTACGTATTGAACCCGTGACAATTACATATAATTGCTATAGCCCATTCTCTATTGCCTGGTTGTATTACCTTACTTCTGCTATTTTGTTCAATATTAGTTATAATTATTCTGGAGTATATTATACTCATCATAAAGCCTATTTCATCGAAATTATAGAAATCGCTATCCAAAATGCTGTATTTCATTTGTATATTCGCAATCAATCGAAATCACTCTTTAATAAGCTTAGAATCTTTGTAGAGAGCCCTTTGAAAGTTATAAATACAATTAAAACACATCTTTAATTCGATTCGATGCTTTACGAATCAATGCGCCCAAAGCTTCCCAACACACTTTGTACTTCTTGATTCGAGAATATAATTCGTTATATCTTCCACATTTCTTAATTTAAATGGAAAACCTCTCGAATCCATATCAAGAATATATTGAACAATCACTTCCTCTTCTAATTCTGTAATATTATGACAATTCGCCCGAGTTTCTGTACGAGGTGATAAACTGTCCATTCTGTGTTGAAGAGTTGTACGAGGGATATTATAGAGCTTAGAAGCTTTTCGAATGCTGAGTTTTTTATCTTTATGAATAGCTTCGATAGCAAGAAAGATTCAGGCTTCTTGATTAGTTGATTCCATAATAATTGATTGATAAATCGCGTGTAGAAGTTGAAGGTGTGAATTGAGGGAAAAGTGGCTCACTCGATGATATGGCCTACTCGATGATAAACCACGTTATATACTCTATTTCCTTTTATTTTAATAGATTATTTAATGGATTTGATATATAAACTATAAAACCATAGATCAATAATCCATTCTTCTTAAAACGAATTATTATTACCACGGAATCTGTGATAATATAAAAAGCGGATTATTTCAGCGGATTCAGCGCGGATTTTGTAATCAAACGAGCCCTAAGAGTCTTACATCCCACTTGATCCCTGTTCCTTTTTCTCAATCTCTCCCTACCTCAACACCACTACTCATGTCCTCTACTCCCCCATCTCCACATCCACATCTCCCCCCATTTCCTTCTCCATTTCCTCAAAAAACCCATCAATCTCCTCGATCCCCACATTCGAAAAATCCCAATCCTTTTCTTCCGCTGTCAAAGGTGGGTCCATGCACATTCCTTTCCAGGAGGTCTGGGACGGGCTTAAGTTGGCTTCTACGGATACATCTGCGTTCATGTGACCATCCATTCCCATATCCATATCCATATTTGCATCCACACCCAGGTGCAAATCCCTATCCACATCCACATCCATCGCGATATCCATGTACATTTCTTCGGATAAGAGAGCCCCATCTCCAGGAAGTTGGTTTCCCAATTCTGAGGCTGGTTCCAGTTCTGCTTCTGGAACCGATAGCATCAGATCTCCTCTATATGGAAAAGTCAGATCGGCTGTGAAATCGGGTGTCGAACCCATGATATTCGAAGTTGTATCTAACGTTGGACTGTACATTTGAATGGAATATGAGGTTCCGTTTGCATTCGCATCAGCGTCTACATCTCCATTTCCGACGAAAAGATTTTCCATTCCCGAGGCTGGTACTGCATCGACCTCTGGTATCCATGGCATCAGATCCAGATCTCCGAAAATTGGCGAAGCTGGGGCAGAATTGATATCGGATATCGAATTCATGTCTGAACTATACATGGAAGTAGATTGTGGAGATGTATTCGCATCCACGTCAATATCTTCATCAGAGTTTTCATCGATATCCACGTCCTCATCAAAATCCACGTCTCCAGCTTCATCACCATCATTATCACTACCCTCATCAACATCCACATCACTATCCTCATCAATATCCACATCAACATCTTCATCTTCATCAACATCAACATCATCCTCAGCATCTGAATCTGAATCTGGATCCGAATCTCTAACTTCATCCGCATCAAAATCACTATCAAATTCATCATCTGAATCCGAATCCGAATCCGAAATCTCGATAAAGACTCTCTTAGCAGCGACCGGAGTATTTTTCTTCGAAGTCGCAATCTCGGCGCTTCTCGGTCCATTTGGCTTTAAGTTCCGAGTCGACTTTGCCTTTGGTGTTGGTTTTATGTTCTCCGTGCTAGGTTTGGGTTGTACAGTTCCTCTAACCGAACTTGTGTTTACCCCCTGCTTTAGAACTGGAGTTTGATTCGTGGTAGACTCGGCGTCCTTCTTCGACTTCTTGGTCTTAGAACTTCTCTTCCTATGTGGATTCTGATGCCAGATCACTACTGGTTTTGGGGTATGTTGGTTTCTGAGCTGGTTCGGGAGTCTCCGGGCTAGGTTTTGTGGTTCTTCTAACAGGGGTTGTGTTTGAATTCGTCTGCTGCTTTGGAGATGAAACTAATTTCGTGGTAGACTCGGCATCTTTCTTCGACTTCGTGGTCTTAGAAATTCTCTTTCTATGCGGATTTTGATGCCAGATTACCACTGGCTTGGGATATTTTGGTTTCAGGGTTGGTTCGAGGGTCTCCGGGCTAGGTTGCGTAGTTATTCTAGCTGGGGTTGACTCTGTTTTCGTCTTTAGAGTCGGGGTTGGGGTTGGAGTTAGTGATGAGATGGGATTAGTCGTGGACTCCACCTTGTTCTTCAAACTCGTAGTTTTAGAACTTCTCTTTCTTTGTAGCCTATGATGCCAGATTACCACTTGTTTTGGATATGTTGGCTTTAGAGCTAGCTTTTGGCTTTCCAGGCCGGAACTTGGCTTTGCCTTTTCTCCGACTGGAGCTGACTGTGTCTTCTTCTTGATAGTTGGGGTTGGAATATGATTTGGCGCGGACTCCGCATCTTTCTTCAAACTTGCGGTTGTAGATCGGCTCTTCTTGTTTGCCCTCTTATGCCAGATGATCTTTTGCTTTGGGTATACTGGCTTTGGAGTTGGAGTGGAATTTGACATGGACTCTGAGCTCGTAAATCCATTTGATTCCGAGTTTCGGGTGGTCTTCACATTGGAATCTGAGTTTGATTCTGTGTTGTCCAGGCTAGCTTTGGATTTCGCATTTCTTCCAACCGGGATCGCCATCATCTTCGACTTCTGCTCCGTCTTCAACTTCTGCTTCTGCTTCTGCTGCACACTCTGCGCGGACTTCAAGGCTGCTTTTGTCTTTGGCATTGTGAAGTCGGTATTTATTCGTTAACGAACTTTCTGGTTTGTGGTTTTTGATTTGTGGTTGGTGTTTCGTCGTTTTTGGTTTCTGGTTCGTGATTTCTGATGTGTAGTTTGAGTATCCGAATGAATGTCGAACAGATGGGAAAGTGAGTTTGTCGATGGGATCTAAAGAGTTTATATACATGCAGCATAGAGGGCGATATACATGTCTATCATACGGTGATAGTTCATACTGCTGTGTTTCTCACTGGATTTGTAAGTCTAATTCGCCGTGAACATCATAATAATAATCGCCGTACATGACTACCTTCACACTCATACTGACACTAAAGCCGCCAGCCAGCTCATAGCCGTACTGTTCTCATCAATACCGTACGGCATATACATATACATATACATATACATATACATCCCCTTTCCATTTCCAAACTACCCATCCCTCCAGCACCGTACCATCATACAACATAGCATACAACACAGCACAGGATCTCAACCGTACCCTCGCCGTCTACTGCGCGAACCCAAAACTCCAAAGTTCCGCAGAAACCCAGCACCGAATAAAATGGCCGTAGCGTACTTTTACCCGTATCGAAAAAAGACATAAGGATACACCACCGTATCAATTCAATAAAAACACTACCTGTACTCCGAAACATTCATGTCCCTTCTACACATCCCTCCTACACATACCACCCCACCCCGCTTCATCTCTGCACTTCATCCATACGGGCTTTACGCCTGCGTTAAGCTGATACACATCCTCTCTTTCCCTCCCTCCCTGCCCGTACCTCTCTCAAATCGCGCTTCAATTCACAATAATCCACTAGATTTGACTCGTTGAAGAGCCAATATTCATTCGTAGGAGCTACGGAAAGGGAATTCTTGATTCGTTGTGCTGGTCCTTTTAACGCTGTATTGGTACAAGTTTGACGTATATAAATTGAAGGTAGTGTGGTATAGCTGTGGCTATCCCCATTTCCATAGCGGAGATATCCAGCAGAGATTACATCAAGAAAAACCTGGTGCGAGACGCAAACTCAAGATGAACTTTCGAACCCTAAGATTTACAGCTCCATCTTCCAGTCAATTCTAGAAAATATCATCCACGCCTCTTGAGCAATTCAGATATCTCAAGAATCAAAACCATACAAGGTGATCAATCTCAATTTGAATCAATAGAACTATACTATCTACCATCAGAAGAAACATTGCACTCATCTCATTCACACACAGACATATCTTCGGAAGCTGAGTCCTGACAACTAGAGCTCCCCATGCCACGGATATATAGGATCAAGCTATCCTCATCTCTCTCCAGCCCACCAAATTGTCCCAAGATATCAACCACAATTGATGAATCAGAAATATCTCCACCAAAATTAGCAGCAATTAAACCCATAGTATCCCTCTCATATACTTCGACCTAGCTCATCGTTCAATTAAATTAAACTCTGGAGTAATATCCACCATAATTTCCATTTCCACTTCCGCTTCCTCCTGTTGGAGTTCCAGGTCCACTGCTTCCTCCACCTCCACTTCCACCACCTGGAAGTCCAACGCTGATGGTAGCCACTGGTGCGCTTGAGCTTGCAGCGCCATTGGCACTAGATCCACTTGGTACAGAACCAGATCCAGTAGGAGCTGCAGGGATACCACCACCTTGACAGACGGCCGTAAGAGAGGTTTGAAGACCTATCGTGATATGTTAGACCATTTCCCAACATTAAATTCATGGCAATGAGTGGGGAGAAAAGATGGGGTATAACTTACTGGTAACGATAGAAGTAACAATAATTGTTGTGGTTCCAGTACTTTGACTCGTCTTTAACACTGTAGTTGGAATAGTAACCGTCGAGTAAATGACTTGCACATAATTTGTGGAAATCGTTTCAACGACTGGCACAGTGAAATGCGAGATGGTAGTTGTCGTCTGCGGAAGAGTGGAAGCAATTATAAGTGAATATGTCGACATATCTTTAGCTGGGCAACCGCTCGATGCAGGATCAGATGTAACAGTTGGTCCGCCAGGTTGGGTTATAGAGATAGTAGCACCAGGAACTGAAGCAGTGACTGCATCTGAAGTTCCAACACCAACTGAAATATCACCGGTTGGAATAGGTACTGAAACAGATATGTCAGGTCCGCTTCCACTGCTTCCACTAGCACCACCACCATTATATCCCACACTCGATCCTGAGCCACCACCAACAGCTGGAAGAGTAGCAGATATGATAGGAATAGTAGCAGAAGCCGATACACCACCACCAATCGAAACACCACCACCACCGATAGGGATTGTAGCAGAAACCACTGGACCTCCTCCACCGATAGGAATTGTAGCAGAAACAACCGGACCCCCTCCACCTACAGGCAAAGTAGCCGAAACCTGCGGAACAGGTGTAGGATAATAATGGCTTGTCGGCAAGATTGGGACACTTGGAGCAGGCAAAGCTGGGATACTTGCAACTGGAGCAGTTCCTCCACCACCAAGACCACCAAGGCCACCAAGGCCACCAAGGAGACCACCTAAAAGACCACCTAGTCCAAGTTGATCACTACTACCAGTACTGCCGCCAGCAGCAGGAACCGATGGGACGGCCGGGGCAGGAAGAGAAGGAACAGAGACGGAGGGTGGAGAGTAGTAGGGTGAGTGATTATCATTTGCTACGTCTGGGATAGGTGCAGGTGCAGGTGCTCCGTAAATAGTTGGGAGGAGAGAGATTGTTAGAAGGAGTTTGTGGTACATTGTTGCGGTTGGATATGTGTGAGATGGTTGGTTGGTTGTAAGTGTGAGAGGCGAGAGATGATCGCTTGGCAAATTAGATTGAAATCAATTGAGTTGAACTGAATTGAGAGTGTGTGATTGATTGAAACTCAGATAAATTGTAAACAGCGAATGGATTGTATCGCAATGTATTGTACTTTAAGCAAGGCTCGTAGCAAAAGAAGTAAAAGCTCGATGTGTATGTGATGAGGAGAGAAACAAAATCGAAGCTCTCAAATCAGGAAATTCCGTACTCTTATACCCTCTCCTCATTTTGTTAACTTTCCTTTTGCCATCCATCAAGGTACATCTTGTTTACTCAGATCGTGCAACTTCGCCCCTCGTACCTTCCATGACTGCACATCATACCTACCTAGAAAAGATTCCTGCCACACACAATTGGCTTCCATTTGCGCAAGATTTAACTAACCGTGCCGTTCCGAAAGTCAATTGACGGACGTCCTTTTCGATCTTCTCCATGCGATTCGATATTATACAATGCAGTTAGGAACTACACTCATCGTCCTATACTATCCCATCTTCGATTTCCGGGATGACGAACTCCCATGACCATAATGTATCCCCATCTCCCAATTCTGGCTGCGATAAACGAGATCCATGTTACCAAACTGCTGTTACCCATTCACAAAATAATCCCCTAATGCTTCCTATTCGTCGATTTTATAGATCCCATACATCTTTACCATCGCTGTGCTCTTCCCAACTATGAATTACAACAGAAAATCCATTACCTGATCCCTCCTACTCGTTCATATTAATCATCTCGTCCTTTCCCAATCTAAAATTGCGCCCTCTTCAACTCTCCGAGACAGAGTTACAAACCAGTCTATTGGAAACAAAGATCATGATGTCTATCGAAGCTCACCACATCGATCATATCCATCATAGTAATACCCAATCCACTAGAAATGGCAGAGAATGAGCATGTTTTCGGTTCTACAAATGAAACACAGTCCCAGTAATTCTAGATGTCATGTTGTGCATATGTAACCCCTCGTGCAACTTTTCAGGAACGCCTCGAACCTTAAGACGCCATATCCGGTCCGAGTTGGTCCGCGTCCAAATACAAAAAGGATCTTTTCAGTACACTTGTACGTGATAGGGCGAAAATTCAGAATCATTAGTACATGATCGTAAGTAAAATAATATATTGTCACACGAATATGCCCAAGGAGAGATTTCATCGTCACTCAAAATTATATCAATTAAACACACGAAAACACACAAAAGTACAGTAAATATTTTGTATTCTGCTATCTCTTTTCTTTTGTCTTAACGCGCAATGTTTATCACAAAGTACATTTTTTAAGATTATACCTCATGTATCTTTTAAGACCATGTGGAATGAAAAAAAAATAAGCATCAAAAGAGAAATAGTAATCAGGCTCAATGCATGACCGAAAACCAACCATTAAACTCCACTATCCCGCAAAAACCAAGCCATTTTTAAAATTTAGTCAACCTCCTCCATAGCACTCTCAACTGGTGCATCCGAAGTTGCCTCAGTAGTAGCGGCGGCATCTTCAGTGGTCTCGGCATCCTCCTCAACGTTCAATCCGAGTGAGACAAGCTTGTGAATACGCTCGGCAAATCCAGCTGGCTCCTCGATGGTGAAACCGGAAACGAGAAGGGAAGTCTCGAACAAGAGTTGAGTGATTGACTTGACGGTACGGTCGTTCTCACCATCAGCCTCAACCTTCTTCTTCAACTCCTTAATGATAGGTGACTTTGGAGAGATTTCGAAAGTCTTCTTGGAGGACATGTATGATGACATAGAGGTATCACGGAGAGCTTGTGCCTTCATGATACGCTCCATGTTAGCGGACCAACCGAATTGACCGGTACGGATAGCACAAGGAGCGTTGACAAGCTTGTGGCTGACAACAACCTTCTCAACGTTCTCACCGAGGACGTTCTTGAGAGCCTTGGCGAGACCCTCGAACTCCTTCTCCTCTTCCTCACGAGTCTTCTTCTCCTCATCAGTCTCCTCAAGGTCGAAGTCCTTGGTGATATCAACAAGCTTCTTACCCTCAAACTCCTTGAGTTGAGTCATGGCGTACTCATCAATGGGGTCAACCAAGAAGAGAACCTCAAAGTTCTTTGCCTTGAGGGAGTCAAGGAATGGTGACTTTTGAACAGCCTTGAGAGACTCTCCAGTGATGTAGTAGAGGTTCTTTTGGTGCTCTGGCATACGGGTGACGTAGTCGGAGAGGGAGGTAATGTCATCACCAGACTTGGTGGAGCTGAATCTGAGGAGCTTGGCAAGAGCAGCTCTGTTTTGGGAATCCTCGTGGATGCCGAGCTTGATGTTCTTGGCGAAAGCAGCGTAGAACTTGTCGAATTGCTCCTTGTCCTCAGAGATCTCCTGGAAGAGCTCAAGAACCTTCTTGACGATGTTCTTCTTGATGACCTTCATGATCTTGTTTTGTTGAAGGGTTTCACGGGACAAGTTAAGTGGAAGATCCTCAGAGTCGACAACACCCTTGACGAAGCTCAACCATTCAGGGATGAGGTCAGTGGCATCATCAGTGATGAAAACACGACGAACGTAAAGCTTGATATTATTCTTGGTTTTCTTCGTCTCAAACAGATCGAACGGAGCACGTTTGGGGACGAAAAGGATGGCACGGAATTCGAGTTGACCTTCAACGGAGAAGTGCTTGACAGCCAAGTGATCTTCCCAGTCGTTGGAGAGGGACTTGTAGAATGAACCATACTCCTCAGCGGTGATGTCGGATGGGTTTCTAGTCCAGATTGGCTTTTGTTTGTTGAGCTCTTCCTCCTCAATCTTGGTCTCCTTGACCTTCTTGGTCTTTGGCTTCTTGGCCTCTTCCTCATCGTCGACCTCCTCAATCTTGGCCTTCTTCTCCTCATCCTCTTCCTTGGTCTCCTCAGCCTCCTCATCTGGAACTTCGGTCTCAGTCTCCTTGGAGACGTGAAGGTAAATTGGGTATGAGATGAACTCGGAGTGCTTCTTGATGACCTCCTTGATCTTGGACTCGTTCAAGTAATCCATTTGCTCATCCTTCAAGTGAAGAATGATCTTGGTGCCACGGCCGAGTTGCTCACCCTCAGAGTCTTGAGTGAGAGTGAAAGTTCCTCCAGCACTGGATTCCCATATGTATTGTTCATCATCGTTGTTTTTCGAGACGACAGTGACTCTGTCAGCGACGAGGTATGCAGAGTAGAAACCAACACCGAATTGACCAATCATAGAGATATCAGCACCTGCGGTGAGAGCCTCCATAAATTGCTTGGTACCAGATCGTGCAATCGTACCAAGGTTGTTGACGAGATCCTGAATTCTTGATTAGTAAATGATTTTGAGTCTTCGTCTATAAATGTACTTACAGCCTTGGTCATACCAATACCGGTATCGCGGATGGTAAGAGTCTTGTTCTCCTTGTCTGGGATGATGTCGATGCGGAGATCCTTACCGCTGTCGAGCTTGCTGGAATCTGAGAGAGCCTCATAACGGATCTTGTCGAGAGCATCGGAACAGTTGGAAACAAGTTCTCTCAAGAAGATCTCCTTGTTTGAGTAAACTGTGTTAATGATGAGAGAGAGCAACTGAGAGATCTCAGCTTGGAACTCGAAAGTTTCACCAGCCATATTTGTGATTGTGTATGTGAAAACGGAGAAACTGTAGGAAGAGGATAGATTAGTATGAATTTCTTGATGAAAATGAAGTTGTGCAAGCAAGCGTATTGAGCTTCTTGTGAATATTTTGTAGAGTGCAAGTAATGGTCTGAAGGTCTTTGGGATTTCTTTCTCTTTCAAGGCTGAGCTCTCCAAAGAGTTTCTTGATGGCAGATCGAGGGGTCACTCTGACACAGGAAGGTTATTGAGAGTAACTTACAGTTGATGGTATTCGTTAAGTCGTTAAGTGTATTGTAGAAGTCTAATAGACAGAAAGTAGAAAGAAAGGGTATCTTTGAATGGTTTGAAGAAAAAAAGAGAATTGTCTTTTCGTTGAAGGGTATTGGGGATTTTATGGAAAGGCTCGCTATAGAAAATGGTAGAATTGTAAGGAACTTTCTAGTCGCTTAACCTTTTTTAGACCACTTAGCAACGCGCCACTTCTAAATCAACCAATCAATGAAGGAGAAAGCATGACAAGGCAATACAAACGATGTGATGTAGATGGAACTTTTTAGAATTATATAGCTACCTAGGTAGGTAGCTGTGAGTTCTTTTTCAATTGAATGCAAACAGTCAATACATGATCAAAATATCTCTCTCCTTATTCGTTAGGTATATATTGGTAAGATTACTAATATCATTTGAAGAGAGATGAGATTCACATGACTTTACATTTCCCTGGGTATTGTTTTGTATTGTTGGATATTCCTTCAATCAATCAAACACTCGAATTCTATGGATTTCTTCTTTCCCCTCTAGAATCACATTTTGTTTATCGGAGTGGCTCATCTTATCAGCGGGGAAAAACTTGGACCGATTTCTGTACTGTGCTTCACAAATGAGGCTGTTGAATGAGGCTCGTGTGGGTGATATCACGTGTCTCGGAAGCTTCTAGTAAGTTTGAGGGAGTCCTTGAAGATTCCTTTTATTTCGATTTCCACTATAATTCTTAGCTATCATATCGTCGCTACATTGAACTCTTGATTCGAGATGCTTCGATTTTCCGTTAAAACCGGTCAGTATAGTGGCAGTGATGAGAATGTTTGACCTTTTGGTCCCTCCCTAAGAATTCCAGGCCATGGATAAGATTGACAGCCACTGAAGAGAATCCAGACTGCCAGCCTTATTGAAAGCAAGCTAAGCCTTGGCAGCTTAGGTGCTTCTTTTCGTGCTAGTAGATCACATCATACACATTTACACTCTAATGGTGCATGGTTGGAGATGAAGGACTAAGGTACAATAACCTTAGGTGAGCATTTCACTATCTTCTCTCACAACCTGATATCTAGACTTTACACACACTAGCAGCATGGTCCGGCTCGTATTCTTCGATGCCACGACAGAATATGCACGCCATAGTCTACAGTTGCTAATTTTTCGCTGCTGTAAATACGAATTACCATCGAATTCATAAGATGATGATATCAGATTGATTGTTTGCTTACCGAGACTCTTTTGTTGACTTGTTCATTGGCAATGTGTACTCAGCCGTCTACTTCGGAATTCTCAAGATTGCCATGTGGCAGTGTATGTATCAACATCAACGTGTATTTTTTCCCACTGAGATCACACAATCAATACAGTGGAGATATATTAGAACTACTTGTAAAGATATGGCCTCTTTCTGTCAGTCGGTTTTATCCAAAGGTAATGGAGTGCCCTGTTAGTTGCGGGTCACCCATCCAAAAACTAAACCTACCGATTCTTTCGTTTCTGTGATTGCATTCCAGAAAATGCCTAAAGGTTAGGCTACCATCAAGTTGCATAAACGCTAGCCAGCTTTTAAAGTCCATTGGGTATGCCGGCTTATCAAGATGCAGGTCGGGCAAGCGGGTGCCAAAGGGTCAACAGAAGAGAGAATGATTTTCCTCTTTCCGATGAAACACTCTACCATCGTCGTCATGCACCATCATCATAAGCAGTAGAGTTCCTGAACATGTCAAATTCATATTAACAATATCCGGATATTACCATTATCTCTCGATTATTTCTTTGGCATCTACAAACCGTTGCAAACTTTACACTGCGTCGTTTTATACATCATATCTATTCCTCAACGCCCGTGAATAGGATAGGCAAAGCGATCTTCCACGCAACGCCTGCGAGTTTTCCATCCCCATTTAAATATTACTTGATGGAGCTACATTAATCAGCATCGATGGGCGAAATTCCTTCCCCCCTCAGCATCACATCTCAGCTTGATGAAGAAGAGAAAAACTCTAGCCTTTCCTCCGGCAACTCTATCGATTGTGATATTTTCCAATCCGAAAGTTATTTGTTCATGTGTAAACGTTCTAGATTTACTAGTTATGCATGATTAAAAGCACCTAGGTACCTAGCCAAAGATCTAATGCTAGGTAACTAATCCAAGCTAGTGAATCTGACAGAATGAAAAAATTCGATATCTTTGTTGAGACAGTCAACAGTATTCCTCAACCTCATCATAAAGCAGATATGGTCTGCTATGTATGCGATGACGTAAGTATTCACCAGGAAGAGGTGACTACCAAAGTACCCTTGGTCAAAAATACCGAGCTAACTCACTGTTACTGAGGCACGGTCGATCAAATCTGTTCTCGAAGCTGCTCGTGAAGGCTGTTGTCTTTGTACACTTGCGGTTCAAGCTATAGCTGCAATGAACCAAGAGCGCTTCGGAGAACGGCTCGAAATCGTATGGTTAAAGGTGAAAGACATTGGTGGTATCCAGAGGTATTCAATAATGCAAATCGGTTGGGACGGAATGTCTTTTATTGAATTATACAGGAACGCGTTTGAGCCTGAGGTCAAGAATAAGGATTGATTTTCCTTACGCTGACTTGCATGAATTGCAGCTGGCTGTCGCTTTTCTCATACTCCAGGTGGCCTTTCGTTACCATTTATCACCGCTGCGCAAGAAATTTCGAGCTCCTTGCCTATATCCTTACAAACAGCGAAAAGCTGGATTGCAAACTGTGGATCACATCGAAAATGCAATTTGGATTACATTGGCGGCCCAAAAATGCCAACGCGTGTCATCAATGTCAGAACCTCAAATAGTTCAGTCAAATTGATCGAAACAAAGAACATGAGTGGAATTTTTGCTGCCCTCAGTTATTGTTGGGGAGATTCATCAATTCTTGAAGACATCAAACTTACTCAGGCTAAATTGTCAGTCTACAAGAAAAGAATCCTAATGGATTCATTGCCAAAGACTTTGTTCGATGCTGTTATGATTACCAGAGAACTGGGGATACCTTATCTATGGATCGGCTCTTTGTGCATAATCCAAGACTCACTTCAAGATTGGCAAATTGAGAGTTCTCGTATGAGCGATGTATATATGTCGGCATTCTTGGTTTTAGCCGCCACTAAAGCAAGAGACTCTAACGGGGGTTTCTATCTTGAGAATCGGACCAGGATCCTACAATTGCCATATCTCGATGTAGATGGCCGCCAGCACTTTCTCTATGCACGTAGAATCCAAGATCAATCTCATGTTCATGATGCAAACGGGCGGCTTGAATCACATGGACTATATAACAAGTTGCTAAGGAGACGTGGGTGGGTGTTACAAGAGCAAGTGCTTGCGAGGCGTACTCTGTCCTTTGCAAAGGATAAGATGCTATGGAATTGCCGGGAGTGTAGCACTTGTGAATGCCGCACAGGATTCTCAAACTTCGAATCGGACGCAAGTTTCCTCCACATAAATTTAGATTTCAAGCTTCAGTCCTCATCGAGTAGGGAAGTTTACAAGAGTATATATTCTAATTGGCACACTATGGTCGAGGCTTATAGTCACCGTTCCCTCACATATCAGACTGGTAAGATACCCGCTATATCTGGGATAGCAAAACTCTTGCATGACATGACTCAAGATGATTATTACGCTGGGTTATGGAGAAGTCAGCTTCCAAAGGCACTCCTCTGGACTTCAATAAAATTCAATGAAGAGGATACAGAAAGTGAGAAGCGCCTGCCTTCTTGGAGCTGGGCTTCTACACGCAGTGGTGGTATAACATACGATCATAAAGATGAAGAATTCAAGGCTGGCATGGAAATTGTCTCTGTGGATATCCAACTTTCCGGCAGCAACGCTTTCGGTGGCGTTCTTGGAGGTAAGCTTGAGGTTAAAGCAGTTCTTATTCCGATACAGGCTACAAGCGAATTGCCACGTTCGATATCAACTTACATCATGGATTTCAAGGAGAAAAAAGGGACTTTCAGGAGAATCATGATTCTTGTGGATCTAGATCAAAATTACTATGATCAAAACAAACCCACTGAATCTGCAATTGAATTCAAGAAGAACATCTCGCTCTTCCTCATGTTTGTTGGGACCCGAACGCTCACACAATATGCCGAGACTCCAAGTTTCTTGGCCCTAAGATATCTTGAAGAAGACGAAAGAGGGAACTCAATATTTATGAGAGCAGGGATAGCTGCCCTTAATGGGTGGTCGACGCATCTTCTCGATCGAGTTCGAGCTGCCACTAAAGAATCGATCGTTTTGATTTAGACTAGGAATATAGCAAAATACAACAACCTATCGTGGAAGCTGACTTTGACGCGGATTTTGTGAGTGAAATTGCCTTCTCGCCGCCGACTTTTGATATGGAAGGCGTTCACATCTGATTAAATTTATTTACATATATGATTCACTTCATGGTCATACATTTCACTTTACTATAATATATCACTTTCATCGAGTAGGTAGGTACTGATAATTTCTAAACCATGACTTCAACAGAAATACCCTATGTAATTGTCATTGTAAGGTTTGTAGCAAAACTGCAACGTAGTGAATGGATTGATATTATTCAAGTTGAATTTAAAATTCCAAAACGGTCGTTATATCAAGCTGCACGATTATATCATATCGCGTCATAGAGAAATGCCGATGTCACACGTCTTACTAAGATTGAAAACTAAAATATTCCTGTTAAACACAGATGATATCAAACATGTGATTTTTAATTGTTCAAAATTATCACAATTGAATACCAGTACGTCAGTAGTCCAAAAAGGGTGAGGTTGGTGAGGTCGGTGAGGCTGGTGAGAAGTGACACCCCAAAGGTCATGAGAAAGTCTAAAACAAGAGGTCTCTTTTAGGGTTAATTGTAGGTGAGCACCGGACTTGAGCGCTGCCACCCAATTGTTTAGCCAAAATTGGAGCCGATCTGTCACGTGATGTCAAGCAACACCCCTGCCCCCAAGTAAGTTTCCTCTCTGCGTGTAACAAATCGGTCCTGCGGTGAAGCGATATCTATATTGGAATAAACTCCAAGAAAATTGATAGGGGGCGACGAAACTGCATGGAATACACAACTGGAGCAAAAGTACAAACCCGGTTCATCCAAACAACGGTCCTGCTACATCCCGTGTTTCATAGACACACCCCTTTGAAGACCCCATGAAACATCCAACAATTATTAACCAACAAAGCCGCGAGCAAAATTTTTGATTGAAACAAACCAAGAGATGGTGCGCATATATCGGGCTGCAAAATAATGCTCTATGGCAGGGGAGCTGATAATGGTTATAGGGTTTATCGTCCTCTTAGCTGCAAGTAGCCTTTCGGCGTAGGAAAACAATCCACGAATTAATTAATCGGGGTAGGCATATTAATACACGGCAACTGTGTTGAAACTGCTGTCGATGGGATGAAGTTATATTACATGTCCATTTTGGATCGTGTTTGTACGACTTCGGAAGGTCGAAAAAGGATTTGGCCTGGAGTATTGAAATTTTTATATTAAAAAGAAGGGGAAGGATCGACGACGCGTTTATGCGATGAGATCCGTCCGTTCTTCTTCCCCATATATTTTGAAAAAGTTCCCGCATTTGAAAGCTTGATCGCGTTTCGAAGATTCTCTTTGGTAGGATAAAAAAGTAGCTTGGGAAATTAAGAGCCGCCACAACAAATGTCCGAAGTACCAATCAAGATTCAACAACCGCGTATCGTGAAGAAACACCAAGTTTCAACTCTTCTCTGTTTTCGCTCAATCTTTGACCCTCCACATTCTCGGCACTGTTACTAGATGAGACTGTCAAGGGACTACCCAAGTATCCTGATCTATATACAGTGTACACACTCTCTGTCGTCGACTCATCACGGGAGCATTAATGAACCCCTGTTGCACTAACAAACACACCAGGGTAGAACAACCTAAATTATCTCAACAACATCGAATCAAATCTTCCCAAGTGACTGGTTGCGGCTGTACCTTTCCAATACAAGCGGCGATATAGAGTCTTTTGAGGCACTTGCCACTTAATAACCAGATTAAGTTCCCGGGAGAGTGAAGCACTGATATACCCTTAATTGGATTCGGAAGCTTTCCTCCTCAGTCATGAGCCATTCTTCGAACAGTCCGCTTAGACAGTATGGAGAGCGTACCAAGGAAGCCACTCTTTGTGCTCAAGATGGTTTGTTTGAGATATGGGATGGGAGACCGGATGAAATGAAGAAGGTCGATCTTAAAGATATAAAGATCACGGGCCGCCGCCAACATGTTAATTATCATCATTTTACACCTTTTGGCAGGCCACACATTCATTTCTTCAAACCTTCTTTCTTTTCGCGACGACATAATTCCAAACTTGTGAGTTCATCTCCTTGGCATCAAATGCTAATTTCCATTCCTATTGTTGTATTGTTGTTTGAAGGTTTTGATTGTTTGATCATTTGGTGGTTTGATGATATGTTTGTCATGAGGTCGAGTCGTATGATTTGAATAGCTTCAGAATTTCGATTCACCCCCTCAAGGCAATCACAATTCATTCCGCTTAATCCTATTGTTCCTTTCCCCGGCCACGACCACAATAATATAAAATCAGCCACCAATCCTAATCATATCACCCTCATTATCAAACATTGTCTTTCAATCTTATCTTCTATATGAGATTTGGATTGGAAATTTATTATTACAACATAGCTACTTTTACGAGTGAATGCTGGTATCAAGTCGAACCATCGTTCTTTCCCATAAAAGTGACAAGAAACAAACGAGAGAGAGGATTTTATCCTTCATCTTTTTACAACCGCCTCACAACCACCACACAATACCAACATAAATACTGATTGAACTTCTTACCCCGGGCAGAAACTACATTCTTTTACAGATACAACATCAACGTCGACATCCTGCAGCAGCTGGTACTACTTCACGATGGCTTGCTTCTCAATCATTTCCATTTTATTGGCTCTACGCTTCTTCCTCATCGTTTCTGGTGCTCCTACTCCTGTGCCAACTGATGCAGTGGCTTCAACAACAGCTGCTTCCAGCAGTTATTGGCTCGCTTCAGTAAGTTTATTCATCCTTCTTCATCTCTCTCACTATTGGAAATCATCTCTAACTTTATCAGATTCAACGACAAGGTACTGCACCATTTGGTGATGCTTCATATCAGATCTTCCGAAATGTTAAGGACTTTGGTGCTGTTGGTGATGGTAAGTCGATCACTTCTCTTCTCAAATGGTATCATACTAACGCTCATATCAAGGTGTAACTGATGACACCGCTGCCATCAACTCTGCCATCTCCTCTGGTAACCGTTGTGGTAAAGGCTGTGACTCTACTACTGTTACCCCTGCTCTCGTTTACTTCCCGTAAGTCAATACACCCTGTCTTAACAATACCCATTTCAACTCGGCTCTCTCTCCCTTTGTCTGCCTGAGTCTTCTCGTACATTACTAACCTTACTCATAGACCTGGAACATATGCTATCTCAGCTCCTATCAAACAACAATATTTCACTCAACTTGTTGGTGATGCTGTTACTCTCCCAACAATCAAAGGTCTTGCCAACTTTGCTGGCATGGCTTTACTTGACGCAGACCCATATGATCCTGAGTTCAACTGGTTCACCAATCAGTGAGTTTTCATAATGCATTTATTCTGTAAGCGTGGTCACTAATAAACTTTCAGGAACAACTTCTACCGTCAAATCAGAAACTTTGTCATCGACTTGACTGCCATGCCTGCCTCAACCGGTAGTGGTATTCATTGGCAAGTTGCTCAAGCTACATCATTACAAAACATTGTTTTCAACATGAGAACTGATGGTGGAGAAGGTAACAACCAACAAGGAATCTTCATGGATAATGGCAGTGGTGGTTTCATGGCCGACTTGACATTCAACGGTGGCAAGTATGGTGCTTTCTTGGGTAGCCAACAGTTTACTTCTCGTAACTTGACCTTCAACAACTGCCAAACGGCCATCTACCTAAACTGGGCCTGGCTCTGGACCTTCAAGGACATCAACATCAACAACTGTGGTGTGGGTCTCGATATGTCAGCCGGCGGCGCTAGTTCGCGGGCAGCAGGATCGGCCACATTGATGGACAGCACCATTGTAAACACACCGATCGGTATTTCTACTGTTTACGATGTCAACGAAACCGGAACCAACGGTACTCTCGTCATTGATAACGTCGACTTCTCTTCCAATGTTCCAGTTGCCGTGTATGATGCCACTTCCAAATCAACTGTCCTTGCCGGAAACGCCAAAATTGCATCATGGGCTCAAGGAAAGGTCTACACTGGAGTTAATGTCGGTACAGCTAGCCAAGGTGTTCAAGATGCTGTCACCAAGCCTGCAGTCCTCTTGGATTCTACTGGCAAGGTATTTGGACGCACCAAGCCACAATATGAGACTTTACCAGCCTCTTCATTCTTGAGTGTCAAGTCTAATGGAGCTAAGGGTGATGGAACTACCGATGATACTGCTGCCATTCAAGCAATCTTTGACAAGGCTACCGCTGATCAAGTTGTTTACTTCGATCACGGTGCTTATGTTGTCACTGACACCATCAAGGTTCCAAAGAACATCAAGATCACTGGTGAGATCTGGCCTATGATCATGGCAAAGGGATTCAACGACCAAGCCAATCCAAAGGCCGTCTTCCAAGTTGGACAAGTTGGGGACACTGGCTCTGTCGAGATCTCTGATATTGTTTTCCAAACTATGGGTCCAGCTGCGGGCGCTATCCTCATCGAATGGAATCTCAAGGAGACTTCTCAAGGCTCAGCAGGAATGTGGGATGTTCACACAAGAATTGGTGGTAGTGCTGGTACTCAACTTCAATCCAACACTTGCGCCAAGAATCCAAACGCAACTCACAGCAGCAACCCAGACTGCATTGGAGCCTTTATGCTTCTCCACGTTACTGAAAAGGCTTCAATCTACCTTGAGAACAACTGGTTCTGGGTTGCTGATCATGAACTTGATCTTACTGATCATACCCAAATTGACATTTACAACGGCAGAGGAATCTTGATTGCTTCTGAAGAAGGGCCTACCTGGATGTATGGTACCGCCAGTGAACATAGTGTTCTTTACAACTACCAATTGGCCAACGCCTCCAACATTTTTATGGGAGCCATTCAAACTGAAACTCCTTACTACCAATCCAATCCCGATTCCACAACACCTTTCACCACCAACTCAGTTTATGGTGATCCTTCTTTCACTGGTGGATCGCTTGCTGATAAAGCATGGGGTGTTCGCATTGTTAACTCTGAGGATGTCTTTATCACTGGTGCCGGTCTCTATTCATTCTTTGATAACTACAGTCAGGACTGCTTGCAGACTTCCAACTGTCAAAGCAACATGCTTTCAATTGAGGGTTCAGGCAATATTCACATCACTGGATTGTCAACCGTTGGTGTTGAAAACATGGTTACAATTGACGGACAGAGTGGCGCAGTGTTCAAAGATAACCGTAACACCTTTGCTGCTACTATTGCAATGTTCAAAGGAGCTGGTACAGGTGTTAAGTGCTAGGTTGGTCCATTTGAGATGGATATGATACGGCTTAATGAGACACGATACATGATTTTGATACCCTGCGGATCTTTCATACTTCTCCTTTTGTCATCTTTTTAATGTTCTTCTTGTACATAGCCTTATTAGGTGGTGTACGTTATTACATAGGGTTTAGAATGCGGGTGTTTGTTTTCGTTTTTGTTTTTGTCTTTGGTTTTGCGGAGGAATGGAGAGACATGAGATACATATGGGGTATATGCTGTGCATATATGGGATGAATACACTGGAATTGCATGATTTTTAGATAGTTACAAAAATGACCTCATTTGACATACTTTGAATTCGCATTTTGATTACTTCTTTTGATTGTGAGGTGTGCGAGTGTGATTGTGAAGAAAGTTTGTGTCTCTTTATAGAATTTGAATCATTGGTAAGTAACACCACATCTCTGGTGTTCTCCTTATACTAATATCATGCTATTATAGATGGTGAGTTTGATGGGCTTTATTTTCTTCCCTTTTCTTTCTCTCAACTTACCTTGTGACAAGAAGGGAAAGGGAGATTAGGAAACTCGGCTCGATACTGGAAATAGGGGAGAGAAGCCTAGATGGAGTATGCTGATGCGATAGGTTAAACATACTGGGATTTTTTATGTTCAGAGACTAGGAGTGGTGTTGGGCTTGGGGCAGAGGCAGGGGTTTTGGTTATGTATGGGATATAAATTTGGATGGAAGGGGAAAGGGGAGGGTAAAGCGGGATTATGAGAGAGAAGGGAAAAAGAAAAAAGGAGCTGGAGCTGGAGGAGAAGGGTCATGAGATTGGGGAATGAGGCCGAGGATGGGATATCAGTGTACGGATATGGAGGTAACTGAATGGGAAGAAGATAGGAAAGGAAAGTTATCACGATTAGGTAAGTGAGTGCATAATACAATGTAGTACAGTGCACTGAGAATCAGAGATCTGAAGTTAAGTAGATAAAATGTACCATAATCTGAGAAATGAGAAGAATCTGCAAATCTCAATACTAGCTGTAAAGATTATACTATCATACCTCATGTTCCAAAACCAGTTACCTCACTTTGTCACATATTCGATCTGCCAAATTCTAGGAAAGTGGGGAAGTGGTTATGATCTGAAGATTCAAAAAAATAAAAATAAAAATAGATGTTTGCGAGGAGGTTCTTGACTTCGCACGTGGATTGCGGAGATAGATTGAACAGAAAGTTTATGTACTAGTATTTTAACCAGGAACGCTAGATCATGACTAGAGCAGCTTTAGACACCTACCTAATCGATGCTCGGCGCGCTGGAGTTGCGTATCGTTTTTCTAACGGGATGTGGAATATTGTTGAATATCCTCATATTTTAGACTGGATTTTTCGGGTTATGTTTTTGAAGTCGAGGGATTGACTGGTGATTTTGTTTTCAGGGTGTGCGTGTGATGAGTTGGGGTGGATTAATTATTGTCGAGAGGGAAATTTTGGGGAAGGGTGATAAGTTTAGAGTTTACTGGGTTCGAACTCGGAATAGGTAGTTTGAGTGTCGAATTTGACCGGATTGTTATTACTAGATTTTGAGGGGATTCAAAAATGTGATTATTTTACCGTATTCGGATGGTAATCGAAATCCAGATGGTCGGAATCACTCGGATTGCAATACGAGAGACATACTTCATACTTCATTGTACATGCATGACGTAAGAGAAATGAAGATGGAGAAATGTTGCGCATCTTAGCTTGATATACGTTAGATCTGTTGAATATAATATTATTCCCAAACTAAGTATCCACATCAGAGGACGCTTTTTTGGGAAGTCGGTATGATTCACAGTAGATTAGAGAACTAGCTCTTTTTTAAGTCGATAGCTTGACTAGTTTTTCCCTCTGAGATTTGATTGGCTGTTGAGTATTTTCGAGGTCTGGTACATCTAGTACATTTTTTGACCGCCGTTGTCAGAGACCTTTTCATAGATAAATTAGTGAGAGGCGTTGTGTGCCGCGGAATTCGTTTTAGTATGGTGATAATGAGGGGCAGGTAACGTAGGTAAGCAATGGACAACTGCGATTGTTTAACCTGGACAAAATAATTGCGTATCTCACCTCAGATAGAATAACTTGGACCCACTGACCATGTAGGAGCCGAAAACGCCTGTGACTCCTGCATGCTTGAAATATCTTCGGATCGACTCTTCATATCCACTAATTGTATCGTTGATATTTCCGAGCTCGATACGTAAAGGCATATGAGCATTCTGCTGTGTTCTGAGCGTAATATGTTTTTGGTATCCCCACACTACCAACAGCGCCGCGTCGCGCTTAACATCCGCTAGTATTCAAATAGGTTAAGCGAGGCTCTTCAAGATTCCAAACCCTGAATTTTGGTACTATCGTTTTCGATTCATGCATAGAGATCCTGCCGATATTGTGATAACGACAGTTTGCTTGCAAATTACCACTTTGCTGCAAGCTAGAAGGTGGAGATATTCTCCATCGACAATGGTAATCTATTAACCACTAACCCAGCTACTTCATACTAGGACATGGCGAAATACAAAATAAATCGAAGCTGAGTAAAGATCAGTGTCAAGTCAATTGCAAGCTCGAAATAATTCCAATATGAGCCTAACTTACCCCGCTGGTTCGAACTTTAACACTGAAATATGCAAATTTGATCGAAGTAGGTTGATTTTAAGTTCAAGCCTAACACCAAGCTCGTCTTGTCCAAAAGAAAAATCTATCTGGTCCAGATGAAAATATTGTATATAAGTACTAAAATTTCCCTCTCTTGAAGCCATTTCTTTTGGATCATACTCAGACAAGATTTCGAACATATATTCAATATTACAGCCATCTTGACAATCTTTACTTGAATATATCATCGCACACTTCATTTGACATCGATAAGAACGACACATACACATATATACTGTATTCACTATCCCCTTTCTTATCAATTTTCAAATATCTCCAACAATGTCCGCACCATTGACCCCAAGAGCAACTACAACCGCCTCCCACGTTCCTCCCACCCGTGTCATACTTCGCACAGGAAAAGAGATGGCACGTATCAGAAGACTCAAAAAGAACCTAGCAAAGTATCCTAATGTATCAAAATATGCCCATGATCTAAGATGTCCAGATCCCGAATTCGAAGCGCCTGCCCCAACCGAAAAGCGTAAAAGGGACACCGCAAGTCTCGGCAAGAATCTTGGAACGACACTCTTCCACAGGGAAAATTTAATGAAACAAATGGGAGTATTTGGAATGGTAGCTAATAGTGAAGAGAGACAGCGTTTGTATGAGAATTGGGTACAAGCTACAAGGGATGAATTGCAAAAAGATGAGGAAAACGTTTCTGAAGAGCACAGAGTATTAAAACTCCGTTTGATGGTGGAAAGAAATCAAATACGGAGAAAATATTGTATTAGTCCCAAGGACAGACCTGCTTTGAAGAAAAAGTTGGATGAGATACAGGACGAGGAGGAAGAGGCCACGGCAGCTTATTTGAAGGAATGCAAAAAGGTACATGCGCATCGAATTAAGATGGAGAACGAAATGAGAAGGATAAATGGTTTGCTTGCTGAGATGGACCAGTACCCTCAAAAAGATCTTCCTAAAATCTGGGGCAAGGGTTACGATCAAGCATCCAAAAACATTGGCCGAAAAACCATCCCAGAGGAAAGCGACGAAATCAATGACTTGGTTTAAATTGAGTACTACAAATTCTCAGAGTAACAAGGGGGTATTAAAGCATGTAATTTGTTGGACTAGCAGAGCATCAGCGGCTTCTGTCAATGTCCTATTTCAGCGCAAAATGTAACGGGGAGTTAGAGCATGTAATTTATTGGGTCAACAGAGCATCAGCGGCTTCTGTCAAAATCCTATCTCAGCGCAAAAAATGTAACTTTACAACAACATGACTGATGCGAATGCTTTTCATTGTGTGAACGTGAGAAAATCGATGTATCATGCAAGAAAATAACATTATATATTGATATGACCTCACTTGCCTGTATCATGACATAGAATAGAAAGAGCCCCCCAGGAAGTTGACTTTTGTATAAATCTAGGGCAGGCAAAGTAAGCGCGAAGGACTGTATACAATATTGCGATATGTTGATGTATTTAAATTCCCTGCAGTTCTGTTGTGATTATCTCGAAAGAGCTAGATGGAAGCATTGTACGATAGATGCTTTTGATAATGTTTCTTTGCGATCAAGCGCCATCGTCATTTCCAGCATATGAAGTTATTCACATTGAAAAACGAGGTGAGGTTGGGAGGAGGTTGGGCTTAGTCAGCACCGTCATGCACTAGGTAATTTTAGAGCAGGTGATTTATGTTTAGCCGAATGCCATCAAGATCTGGATCTGAGACATGATGCTGAAGGATGGAGATACTGTGCATTAAAGTAGCGACAGAGATTCAAAGCAGACTGTATACGATGTTGCAGAGGGTGAGCATATTCATATAGAAGCATGCAGCATCAGGTATAGTCGGTCATCTCTTTGGGGGAGAAATGACTTCACGATGAGTACCTCTTTGATGGAGAAGTTCAGAAGCGTGAGAGGTGGCATGACGGAGTATTCAAGACGATGTAAAGCATGGGTCATACCTGACATGAGAGGTGTATATAAATTCTCAACTCCTTGTACTCACATATACAGCCATGAGGGAGTGGCCATTTTCGTATTTTCAATCCAACACTTTTCGCTGTGGATTTACATGAAGTGCAGCGACCAGTTTATTTGAAGACAGAAAGGAACATACGTGAGTCGCAATAACGCAGGTAATGTTCACCAAAAGATGTAGATTCACAGTGTTCAGCATTATTTTTACATTTTCCAAGAAATGAAGATGTGGCAGAATCTCAAGGCGGTGAGCAGCCCATTCCAAATAACCTCGACAGCTAAACAATCTCCTGGACACTTTAACCAATTGGTTGTGAAATGGCTACTACCTCAAAGATAACTAGGCAGCTCTGATATCTACCCTTGCAAGAATCAAGGCTTGAATAATCTATTGGTATAATAGATAATTCGGGTGGAGTGCAATGTACGTCCAACATACATCAGAGCTGAATCTTCATTATACAAACACATTACCTAGGTAGGTAGATATCACAACATCACATTACCATACATCTTACTCCGCCACAAAGGGCTACTATGTTGCAGTATCACCCAGATTGATTCTCGCTTGTGCATAATCCTCGGAATCGCCCTCGCAATGTTGGTTCTTGCCGCAAGAGGCGTGGAGCTGGAAATGAGGCATTTTTGTAATACATGAGGGATTTTAGCCTGCTCGAATCCGAAGGCGAGGATAAGAAATTTTAGAATTTTTGTACCTCATTAAAAAGTTCATGGCTTGAATCCTCTAAGATAAGACGACCAAATCCAGTGATTAATTCAAATTGTCAATGGTATCACAGTGAATCGAGCTCGGGTGTCATTGATAGTTCAATGTCAGCTGTGGGGATGTCAATTGTAGAGATATCTACCCTTGAGGACCCTTGGAGTCTAATCAGTGTACCCCTGGCGGATGGGCAATTGGCCAATGGATAGCATGATCTCCAAATCTCGAGGTGGGATGAGACTGAAGAAAAAAAAAAATAGAATCGTTATCAGTGTATCTAGGTATTGTATAAGTGAATTCAGATTCCCATGGCTAGGTATCATAAGAAACTTTCTTCTATGCTTAATCTTTTACCATTTAATCGCTTCCTGTACATTTGATTTCCTCCCCGAGTGTAGCTTCTTCAGCACTTGTTCGGATTGTATCAATAGCCCGAGCGGAGGACAAACATAATTCTCGAGCATTGGTACTAAGATGGCAGATTCACCTCAGCACATCCAGTTCCGAGATGAAATAAAACCTGTTAGGTCAAACAGATCAAATGGACTGGCATTTGGAGATGTTTTAGCAGAATCCAAAGTATCTCAGATGGCGTCTAGTTATGACTTTGAGGAGAAGGCATTAGAGATTGCTAATGAAGATTTGAACAAGAAGAAGAAACAGGTACGTAATCAGTTAACATTTAAGCAATTCCGGGGGGTTTCAATTCTATATTTACGCTTTTGGGGATCTCGCGTCTCTCTTCAGCAAGCGAGTCTTCATACTATTCTGCTCATTCTAATCTCTCCTAGACATATACCGGATGGATGCTTATGTGGCTGGCATATCAAAGTACTGGAGTCATTTACGGTGATATAGGTATGCTCTCGCTTCCCCTACCAAGAAACCACAATAACTTACCATTCTTATCACAGGCACAAGTCCCTTATATGTCTACTCTTCAACTTTTACAAGTCACCCATCGTACGAAGATCTCGTGGGCGCCCTATCCATAATTATCTGGACCCTCACACTTATGGTATCGGTCAAATATGTATTCATCGTATTATCCGCGGACGATGATGGAGAAGGAGGAACATTCGCTCTATACAGTTTACTAGCCCGTTATGCACACATTGTTCGACTAGACCCGAATATCTCAGGAATGGTCAAGATGGAACGTCATCAAACGAATGATTTGAAAGCTTCGAATAAAAATGTACGAAATTTTATCGAGGGCTCCGCAGTTGCTAGAGTGGTTCTAAAATTCTTGGGTGTGCTAGGTGTTAGTATGGTTATGTCGTAAGTTTGATATGAATTTACAAGAAGCTACCCCTCTAACAACTACCAGTGATGGAATCTTAACACCCGCCCAATCTGTACTAGGAGCCATTCAAGGGATCGAAGTTGCACAACCAGATATTAGCACCAGTACAATCGTCGGCACAACTTGCGCTATCCTCATTCTACTCTTTGCTATTCAACCGTTCGGAACTACAAAAATTGCAACCACGTTTGCTCCGATTGTTATGATTTGGTTACTATTCAACATGTGCACTGGTATCTACAATTTAGCTCAATACGACCACACCGTTCTCAAAGCATTTTCTCCTTATTTTGCAGGACAATACTTCATGCGAAACAAAGAGGAAGGGTGGAAATCACTTGGCGGACTCTTACTCGCATTTACCGGAGTCGAAGCACTCTTTGCAGACTTGGGGGCTTTCAGTAAAAGAGCTGTTCAAATTTCGTGGCTGGGCTTCACTTATCCATGTTTGTTATTGGCGTATATTGGACAAGCTGCATATATCTCTCAGGATGTTACGAAAACTGCTTACACAAATCCTTTCTTTAATACGGTTCCGCCCGGGACATTTTGTAAGTTATACAGGCATCTTCTACCGGTAGTGGAGCTCGGCTAACATGATTCAGATTTCTCTCTTGTCATCGCAATTTTAGCCGCGATTGTTGCTTCGCAAGCCATGATTACAGCAAGTTTCCAATTGCTATCACAGGTCATGAGATTATCTTATTTCCCACACATCAAAACCGTTCATACCTCGAAGCTATTTCACGGGCAAGTATATATGCCACTTGCAAACTGGCTACTTATGATCGGTACAGTCGTCGTAACCGCAGTATACAGTAACGTGAGTTCTCCTTTCCATACCCACCCACCTTCAATACTCAATACATGGTACTAACACAACACTAGACAACACGTCTGGGAAATGCCTACGGTGTCTGCGTAATCTTCGTAACCTTCATAACAACCTGCATGGTCTCCCTCGTCGCCATAATCATCTGGCGCGTAAACGTCATCGTAGTCCTCATCTTCTTCCTCGTCTTCGCCGCCCTCGACGGCGTCTACCTTTCCTCGGCCCTCATCAAAGTCCCCACCGGCGCATGGTTCACGCTCCTCCTCGCCTTCATCCTCTCCTGCATCTTCGTGCTCTGGCGCTACGGCAAAGAACAACAATGGACCTCTGAAGCGCAAGACCGCATTCCCCCCTCCAGTTTCATGACCAGCTCTCTCAACTCCGACTCCCCCACCTCCTGGCTCACCGCCACATACGGTTCGCACCCCATCACCACCGTCCCCAGCGTCGGCATCTTCTTCGACAAAATCGGCGACCAGCTCCCCATCGTCTTCACCCAATTCGTCCGCAAATTCTGCGCCACCCCCGAAATCATCATCTTTCTGCACATGCGCCCGCTGTCCATTCCCCACGTCCCAGACGAGGAACGCTACGTCGTGCAGCGCACCTCCATCCCGGGCTGCTACCGCATCACCATTCGCCACGGCTACACCGACGATATCATCACGCCGTCCATCGGCGCCACCCTGATATCCCAACTCACCCTCTTCATCACGCGGGATCCGGGGACGTTTTCCGGTCTGCAGAGGAGTCTCATATCTCCCGCTCCATCAACCCCACATTCTCAATCTCAACCCCAATCTCAATCTCAATCCCCAACCCAAACCTCCCCCGCAACAAGCATCCTGCACACGCCCGCCATCCAAAAAGAACTCGACAGCATCGGCACCGCAGCCGCGAACCAAATCGTCTACGTGCTCGGCAAAGAACAGATGAAGATTCGCGAGGGGAGCGGCGCGAAGAATTGGATCCGCAGAGCGGTCTTGTGGGTGTTCTTGTGGATTCGCGAGAATAGCAGGGGGAAGATGGCGGATTTGGATTTGCCGGTGGAGGGATTGGTGGAGGTGGGGTTTGTGAAGGTTATTTAGGGGGGGGG
>PQXJ01000445.1:0-30835 GCA_004786225.1 Botryotinia narcissicola | reverse complement strand
AGGGGAGATTTGAAGGGGAGATTTGAGGGGGAGATTTGAGGGGGAGATTTGAGGGGGAGGAGTGCAAATGGAGGTGGAAGTGGGATCAAATGGAAGATGGTGTGATGGGATAGATTTTGAAGATTTGAATGATAGATAAATAGATGAATAAAATGAGTATGTAAATCGGTAATATGTTTTATTTCGTTATTTCTTTCGACTCCCAAAAAGTTGGTATCAATTGTATAAGTTAAATATGAAATGTGAAAAAGAGAAATGTGAAGTATGCAATGCAGGGTAGAGCTTGGCGCAGCTCACCGGGAGCATGGATAGATGTGCAGACGGGTTGCTGGGTAGGTATGTTTTGGGGTAAGAGTATCATCTAGTGATGATCTTTTGTTATTTGAGGGGAATGGCATTTATGGGTTATGGGTTATGGGTTATGGATTATAGTTTGAGTTTGGAGTTTGGGGATTTAATTCTTGTCTATTTTTTTATTTTTTTATTTGTATAACTTATTTAGATTTCAATTCTGATTCTGATCATAAAGAATGTTTACTTTGGTTGATATATATGTGTGTGTCTCAGGCATACATACTTCTGCTTACAAATGCGTGTGGGTAAACTCATACTCATGACAACATTAAGGGAAGCAAATGCGGGGTTAACCTTACCTACCTACGTGCTATCCTACCCATGCTAGCCAGGTCAGGTATTTTTAGATTTGACAGTAAACTAATCATGATACAACACAACATCGTTCAACTATCCATGGATCAACTAACAAGTATTTATACACACAAATTTGTACGTCTTCTCCTGAAATGCTTTTCTTGCGATCACCTACTATGTTTCTCCAAAAATGGATATTCCATCGTGCTCACTATGTGAAAGTCTAACTCTGCCAGCTCTGGAATGCGAACCTTCTATCCTTCGAAGATTTGGTGAGAAAGTCTTCCATGAACCATGCGCAACATGCGACTCGGAAGAAGACCAAACTCTTCAGATTTGTGAAGTTTGCAGGCATCTTCGTCTACAACATTTGGTTTCTTGTAGTCACTCGTGGGCTGCGAGCGACGATTGGGGTCGATTCTCCTAAACCACATATAATTTTCAACATGTGCTGAGGAAATTGCATGAGGGATATATGTTGTCACCGGAGATCGCGATAGAAATCGTATTAGGCACGTTTAATGAACTGAAGGGTCGGTCGAACTGTAAGCTTTGCTCTGAGATCACGGAATTATTTGTTTTTCGATGGAAAAATAAAGATTTTACCGAGGATTTGTTGGACAAGTATGTTGTCACTGCCGCCAAGACTTCACAGAGAAAGGGGTTTTCTATCGATGTGAAGCTTAAAGAGGGCAACCGGGTCCAAATCCACTCGACGATCAAGTTTACATCATCCCCATCGTTCCATGCAAGGCAAACAGATCCTGTTACATCTATGTCCCGGAAGCCGATTAATTGGGATCAAATTGAGGGGTGGATTGAAGAATACGACAGCAAATTCAACCACCTCATACCTGTACGCTCCCTTGTCCTTCCGAAACAGTTTCGTGTTATAGATGTTGAAAAAGACAAGATTATTTTAGCACCTGATCACTGTGACTTTGTCGCGCTGAGTTATGTATGGGGGGAGACAACCAGCGATCTGATGCTGTGTATCAGCAACGTTCAGCAGCTTGCCAAAGATTTTTCTATCTCTAGAATAGATATTCCAGCAACTATCAAAGATGCCATGATAGCTTGTGCAATGATTGGCAAAAGATATCTTTGGGTCGATCGCCTCTGTATTGTACAGGATGAGAGTGATGACATCAAACTGGCTCAGATAGAGAGAATGGGTGATATCTACTCATCTGCATTCTTGACCATAGTAGGAGCGTGTGGGAGCGACGCAAGAAGTGGCCTAGCAGGGATTGATGGCAAGCCCCGGACCAGAGCACCCTGGGTCATCTCTTTGAACAAAATGATTTTAGTAGAAGATGTGGGCTATCCATTCTATGTAGAGTCGGAGGCAATTCCCAGATGGCACACCAGAGGGTGGACTTTCCAAGAGCTTGTTCTCAGCTCTAGATTACTTATATTCACAGAATTCGGAGTATATTACATTCGCAACCCAAAAGATAACTTCAACGGTAATGATGAGGGCACTTTTGAATTTCTATCTAACGGTTTTTTGAGTCTTTAAATATACGAATTTGAAGTTCGCAATATCCGCCGTTTAATAGAGACATATTCAAAACGGTACTTGACCTATGATGCAGATAGAATCCGAGCGTTCTCAGGGATTTTTAATCATCTTGGAATTCGTCATCAATCAGGAATGCCTTGGAAGGACTTCGATGAGAATCTTTTTTGGCGACCGCATTTGTGGAAGCAAGCTAGTCGAACTCTCGGTTCTAGTGAAGCTACATTATTCCCAACTTGGTCATGGAGTTCAGTGGCCGGACCTGTTCAATTTGACATATATTACCATGTGCCGGTAACAACTTGGGCTCATTTCTCATCGGAAGAGGGCGATTTTGTCGTGTTGATTCCACCTAAAGTGGAACGCTACGGATGGCACCAGTTAGCTCATACAGAAAGGTTCTACAATCTCGAGCACTGGATCGATCTTCGTGATTGTAAGTGCAAAGGCTTGAATCAAGAATGCTGCGAGGACTGCTGCCTTGATAGTCACACTCGTGTACGAATGGATATGCAGAGAAGAACATCGGTTTTTCTCAAAAAATTCTCCGATGAAGATACCAATGCAGCTCTTATACCTGGACGTCTGTTGCTATTGACCCAAACTGCTAAGTTACGTTTAGAATGTTATGGCACATTTCCCGGCGAGCCTGTAACCTCACCAACTGAGTTTTCTCTATGGAATGAAGATGAAAAATGGACTGGGATAGTTCAGCTCTCGAAATATGATGCGGAAACGGTCATGCAGATGTGTAAAGGTGGCAACAAGGCTTTCTTTGACTTTGCTTCTATTTCCATTACCGGTATACAGGATGGTCCGAGCCCGCTTTACAGATTTTTTGACAATACACAAGCGAGTGAGCATCTGTATCAAGCGCCTTTTACCCGAGAAGATGAAGTAAAGTTGTTTCCCGAGTCGAAGGAGAAATTCTTCCAAGAAGTAAGATATAAAGCCTATGATAGACTACGTCGCGACTCAATAGTTGACGAACTACCGGTTTTGAATGTGATGCTACTACATTGGCGTGGAAAGGTAGCTCAGAGAGTCGGTCTTGGGCAAGTTTGGGTGAGGAGATGGGCTCAATCAAATCCGAGAATTAGTCCTATAGTTTTAGCATAAGATGTTCTCGAATACAACAAATTTTATGGACTAGTGAGAAGTTTGAGTGATTAGAATGGACGATATATTTATTCTTTTATTTGAAGGAGTATAAATTGGGAATAAATCTACGAATTGTAAAATATATGTTGGAGAATTCCCATGTGAATGTAAGCAAATGAGCAATAATTAAAGGTGAGTATGTAAGCTATATCTGAAGTGAAGTCGAAGCGAGTATACAAACATATAGGTATCTATCTACTTAGAGTACTTTGATATTTCCTATGTTTCCAAGGTTTCATAAGAAAGATACCATATCTAGATGCTTTGTATTGTAAGTGGTAAAATTACAATGATGAAATGAGTTACTCTCTCTTAAGAGGGCCACCTAGTTAATATATGAATGATCTCTTCTTTTACTATTCCCTATTAAGAAGTTAAAGAAACATAGCCGCAAGAAGCTTAAGTATATTTAAGCAATCTTATAACTTATATCAAACTCTAGATTTAAAGAACATTTATGTCGTAGTAAAATGTAGCAAAAACTTTATCGACGCTAGGATGATAAAATATCATCCACCTCGTCTCAATATAACTCAAAGCAAACAACTCGTTCACTCACTACCTCAATATTATTATGCTTGTGAAGGTTTTGGGTTATTTTTGAAGGGTTTAACAACTTGAAGTTTAAAACATAAAGTTTCATATGTCGTGTGTTTGTGTTTGCTACTCCATCTTTCCTATCCATAAGTTCGCATTCCAGTCACCGGAGATTTTTATAATCTCACTTAGTACCATCCAGCTAGTGAATCAACCCCGTTTTAACCCTTGATTTCCCAGCCTCGTTTCTTACGCGCTTTTAGGAAAGTTTTCTTTCCTTTCCTATTTCCCCTACTACTACATACTTATTACTTGCATAATCCTTAAAAGAAGCTTCTTTTCCATTTGTCAATTTGATTTGTTGCGAATTTGTATGCATCACTGCATTACCTTTGATCTACCGGATATAGCTCTTAAGCTCTCAAAAGCTGATCCTAGTATTCATATCGATTAGGCGGTCTCCACTCTGCTATCAATTTTTAGATCGGGAGCTGGCTGGATAAGCTATTCTCTAAATGCGTCTCTCGGCGAATTTTTTAGGTCTTCCGTCTTCGATTTTGATATTGTTGTTTTCGCAGACTTATTCGGTACAGGCGGTTGATATTGATAATAATCGATTGCTGGCTCTATGGCCTCGCGATTGGATACATGTTAAGGATTGGATTTATGGATCTGCAAGGAGGGAAAGAGATGAGGGGTCGGAGGGGAGCGATGTAGTGGTTGCGAAAAGTCCGGTTGGGATACTGAAAATGAGTGAGGATGAAGGAGAGAAATTCTATATGGAATATTGGAGATTTGGAAATGAGGATACGCACATGAGTTTGGATGGAGGGGATAAGTTTCTGAGGGAGAGAGATTTGAAGGAGGAGGCTAGATCACTTGCGAATTCGTCGATTCCTATTTCTTTTCGATCGCCATTTGCATTGCATACGGAAGATCATTCAGGGCTCTTGGATTATGAAGACGTTCGAGCTCGTAAAAAGGATTCGGCTGCCGCGTTGGCTATACTGGAGAAAAGAGATTTTAAATGTCCTACGGGAACATCGAATTGCTCATCAATCGGATATCCAAATAGTTGTTGCGCAACTGATGAAACATGTTTCCAAATCACAGATACTGGATTGGGACCTGTAGGATGTTGTCCTAGTGGAGGAAATTGCGGAGGAACGATTACGAATTGCGCTTCGCCAAATACACCTTGTGCGGCTGATGTAGGAGGAGGTTGTTGTATACCAAATTATGTATGTGTTTCGATTGGATGTGTAATCAATCCATCACTTGTGGTGGTTGTTACTACAACCCAAACTTTTACTGTTGTTTCGTCGACTCCAACGACCATGATTCAAACCACTACTATTACTAGTACAAAATCTTCAAGCGTATCGAGTACTACCTCTCAAAGTTCGACTCCTATTAGTACAACTACATCTGCTTCAGGAGTCGTCCCCGTTCGTCCTACAGGTGATTCTTCAACTACTACTACAACTACTTCTTCAACAATCACTCAAGATACATGTCCCACGGGTTTCTATGCCTGCTCAGCACATTATCAGGGAGGATGTTGTAGAACGGGCAGAAATTGCGATACGACATCCTGTCCCGCAACATCATCAACGACAATAGTGAGTAGCGGAATCACAGTAGCGGTTCCGATTGGATCGGCAGCAACTATTACTTCGGCAACAGGAGCGTGTGCAACGGGTTGGACGAGTTGTGCGGCGAGTTTGGGCGGGGATTGTTGTCCTAGTGGGTGGGCCTGTGGAACGGCTAGTTGTGAGAGTGTGAGTGTGCAGGCGACGGCCACGACGACGGAGGTGATTCAGAAGGAGGTGCCGGGGATGGGGGGAAGGCTTAGGGGGTCGGGAGGAGGAGTGCTAGGTTTGGGGGTGCTGGCTGGGTGGCTGTTTTTTTGATTGAGGTATGTTGATTGTGGGATGAATTTATGAGCTATGAATGATGATGATGACGATGGGTTATGAGCAATGAATATATGGAGCTTTAGACTTACTCTAGGGGAGGTATAATATTGGTTTGTATACTCAAATACAATCTAGGCGTGCCGTGGCCCTCGTCGATTGGTGAGCATATTACAACGGGAAATATCACGTGATCACGAAACCAAGCTATCAAAGTCAGCTTAGGTTGCGGTCATCGACTTGTTTATAGTCGACTTGTCGATTTGTAGAGTATGAAAGTCTAGATAAGGGATCGGGACTGCATCACAATGTATAACTTTGTGCGTGAGATCAATCATTGCTTTATAGTATGTATAGTTACGAGAATAGCAAACCTATTGATATTATACTACCTTATCAACTACCTATTTGAAGTTTAGTCTAAACCACCTCGAGATCAAAGTTCTTACTACTTTCACATAACCCAAAAGGCTGTCTCCGTAACAGAACAATCACGTATGTGCATTCCCAAGGTGGGGGGATATTCCTGCTTGGTGCGGTTGCCACGTTGGAGAATCTTCGCAGGTTACGTAGGCCTCTTATGTACCCGGCATTGATCAAATACGATAGATCCCCACGATCGGAGGAAAGACTCGAGGGAGGGAAGAAGGGTATAGAAGAGAAGGAGAACACGGCGGGTTATGGTTATGTAAAGGCTTCGGTGCCTCAAGCTATAATGTCCGATGCTATAATGTCCGATCCCGAATGGAACGATGCTTCCGCACTTTTCTGTACTAATTACTACATATACGTATGCCTTTACTGTATAAATTGTATTGAGAAAAAGCTTAACTTCACGTCCCATATAAAGGTGATACGAATCATGAGAGAATTTTCCCCAAAGGGGTTAAATTAATATTGTTCATATTGTGGCTTCACCCCTTCATGCACTGTTGATCAACTACAACTCTTGTCACCAGTCCGTACGTATATTGAGACTTATTTCTCTTAACCAAACAGAATAGGTATATCAACCTAGATATGTCGACGCTAAGTAAATCAAGACCTCTTTTGACTCTTTTAATTTGCAAAGCCTTGTCTGCATATGCCGATGGCTGCGTAACACCGGTAGGAACGTTTCTTGGCTGTCTATGAACAGTTTCTACCTATCATGAGAGAACTTCAGAGCAACAAAATTTCCATTATATAAGGAAGGCGTTCATGTTCTATCGATGTTAACTTCAGGACAGCTAACTACAGCTGAGTCTTTCCTTCCCGCTTGCATCTTCTACTTGTCTTCGCTGTTCATTCTTATCTACTTTTTTGAATCCGTCAAATCAACAAAAGGCTTCTACAATGCTTTTCGGACTTTCTCTCTTTGCTTTATGCACCCTAGTGCAATCACTTCCCTCGAAGTCGCACGTAGCTAGGCAAGCCGACGATGGTACTGCTCAGTCGATGGCCATTGTCGACGCTGCCAACACTCTCCTAGGCCTTCTCACCGCAGAGCAGAATGCATCACTGGTGTACCCTTACGAAGCAGCCGGGAATGCAACCCCGGTTTACTTCGGATCCTCGACCAGCGGCGGCATTGCCGCTGAGCAGTTCGGTCAGTCAGTATGGACCAACTACCCCGTCGGCATCGTGGATCGTGTTGGGTTGGCCCGTGACAACTTTACGGACACGCAAGAGGAAGCGGTTCTGAACCTGCTACGCGTCATGTTTAGTGAAGATGGTTACAACAAGGTTCAGGAGATCATGAACGCCGACCAGGTCGAGGAGGTCCGTGGTGTGGACTACGAAGCTGGATTGGGAAGTTACACGCTAGGCTTTTTCGGGCAGCCCAGTTTGACGTCTCTTTGGATGATTCAGTTTGGCGGACATCATCTTGGGATCAACATGGCCATGTACGGTAGTAAGGCCGTCATCGCTCCATTGTTGACCGGTTGCTTGCCAGCCATCAATAACGTCACGAAGCGCGTGCTGGCCGCAGAGAACGACATTGCATTTTCTCTCGTCGGATCTCTTGACGAAAGCCTTTTCGCTCAAGCCAACATCACTCATGATGTGAGGACCCTCACTCTTGGACCTGGTCATGATGGCGAAGAGTACATCACAGAAGGTGTCAGTGTGAGCCTTTTCAGCGAAGCCCAGCAAGCATTGGTTGTCGACCTCGTGTCTGAATGGGCTGGCCTTCTCAACCCAATCCACTACGCGCCCCGCTTGGCTGAGATCAAAGCTGGACTGAACGAAACTTACTTTGCGTGGAGCGGTCCCACCACAAAGGAGGATAACCAGAACGGCAAGTCCTATTTCCGCATCAAGGGCCCAGATCTTTGGGTTGAATAGTAAGTAACATTTTACTCTCATCAATTCGTGTTTTTGTGTTGGAAGCTAACATTTAGCAGCGCACCACATACCAATGATGAATACGGTGATTTGAGGCTTCATGCACACACCATTTATCGAGACCAGTTGAGAGGTTATGGACGCACACTAGAAGAATAAGCGGTTGTATACAGGACTTATCACATTTGTCCATGAATAAGTGCTAATTGCCTAACTCTTATTCTAACTCTTATTCTAACCATTCTTCTAAGATTTTTCTTAGTGTTTTGAGTTGGGAATTAGATGTGTCAATTTGTATTTATTTGAGTATTTAGAAGAAGATAGATGTATTATGAAAAGGTGAAAGGATTACTAGTAGGTGTACAGACTCAAGGGATAGCTTGTTAGTAAGATATGAATTTATATCAAAAAAGATAACAATAACATCATAATTTGGAACTTAAATTTCAAGTATTTTGGTTTATTTTTTAATATACTAAAATTATTTGAATACTAATTTTATTTTTTTGAATGACATGTGATGTAATATCGAATTTTATTTGATTTCCGAAATTGATAAGTGTTCGTGTGAAATGGTACTTTCTTTTGAGTGTTTTGTAAGTTTTGTAAGTTGGTCCACTCACTAATTAGTGGAAATATTATAGCTGGAGTAGCTGGAGAACTAAATCACGACGCCACAGATAACTAGCCAACTCACCGCGGGCGACTCTATCAGCAGCGCATTCTCAGCCCCAGCCTCAGCCTCAGCCTTAGCCTCGGATATTGTTGTAGGAGGGGTTGATGATGAATAATTTAAGTGACTGGTTGATTAACATGACATGGCATGACATGACATGACAGAAGTCTCAAAAAGATACAGATAGAGTTTAAATTTTGAGTTTGAGATCTAGAGATCTAGAGATTTGCATACGTGGGGTTGAAGATTAGGGTTTGGATTAAAATTAGGATTCTTTTGAGTTAAGATACTTTTTTCTCCTTTCACTTATTTTGGGGGATTTGAGAGGTTGTTTGATGTGTTGAGTTGATAGAAGGACAAAAGGATCGAGAAGGATAAGAATAGAAATAAGGAGAAGGTAACGATAGAGAGGAGAATAACTTCAGGGAAGAAAGGAAAAAGAAAAGTGTAGGGAAGAATCAGATCACTTCAATACCTACACTCGAGGACTTGAACTCGTCGCACATCTCTCGAATCCGAAGCTCGAAGACAAGGACAAAGACGAAGTTGAAGAAAAGAGCGAAAGAATTATCCGTAATAGAGAGATTTGTGTCGTGGATTTCGAAGAGAACTTGTGAGAGATTTGGAAGAAGTTGGGCGAGATTGTTCGTCTGTGTCTGCGATTGCGTTTACGCGGTTCTGAGACTCTGCGACGAAGATTTATTGGGTGAGAGATACGACGGAGGGTGTGATTTGTTGGGATATGATACGATACGCCACGATACGATACGACACGATATCATACGATAGGAAGACGAAGACGCGAAGTTAATCCAAGATCTTGGGATAAGGAAGATTATCGAATACCAGCAGACAGCATCAGATTCCTGAGAGACTTGAGAACCCTTGGATTTTCGAAGAGAGAAGACCGCGAGGATTTTTGAAGTGGGTTTGTTACGATACCTATTTATCGCGAGAAGTAATAGTAAAGAGGAATAAGGAATAAGAGGAAGGAGAAAAACAAGATATCTGCGAGTAACCTATATTCAAATCACCTTCTGCACCATCATCGAAATACATCTACCTACCTACTCTGTCCAAATACCCAGTCTCTCACGCATACAAATTGTCTCCCAAATAATTCATCGACCCCGCCATAATAATGGCTTCAACTTCTACCCCTCCAGTAGGCCGAACACAATCCCGGATTCAAGGACAAGCACAAACTGCTCCACAGAATCGCGGAAGTCTAACAATCACGCAATCACAATCGAACACAAATACACCGGTTTTACGCCTAAGGGGTGCGCTAAATACAGAAAGCGAGAGTAGTGCGGATGGAGAAACGGGTTTAGGAAGAGGTAGGAGGATTCAGTGGGCGGAAGATGTGGTGGATAATGAAGGGTTGGGGAGAAAGAAGAGTAAAGGTATTTTGCTTCATTTTTCTATTCTTTGAAGTCTTTGGGATTTTTGATTTGAGGATCTTGCTTCATGGAAGAAAGGGAAGAGGTGGAATCTAAATGGTTGATACCTTTCTTGGAATGGTGAACTAACGAGAATTTGATAGTTTGTTGTATATACCACGCCCCTCGACCCATCGATGAATCGTCGGATGAAAGTTCGAGTGATAGTGATGATAGTAGTAGTGATGATGATGATGGGAGTGCGAAACCTTCTGGAGGTGGAGGAAAAGGTGGTGGCCATGATCATGATCACGATCATCAACATGGAGATGGATGTGGACATGGAAAAGGAAAGGGAAAGAAGGGTAAAGAAAGGAAAAGAAGTCCGAATGCTTATGAGAGGCAGCCAAATTATAAGGGGAAGGGAAAAGGATGATTATGAATGGGCTGGGAAGGAAAAGGGGACAGGGAAGAGGAAATGGCAGTCTATTGAAGTCATAATCTGATGTGGCATCACTCGCGAATGGCATGTTTAATGGAATATGGGTTATCGGAGTTATTATTTGTCCACATACATAGTACGCATTGGGGTTCGATGTTTATATCTTTAGATGTATAAGTGCATGGATCTTGGACTAGGGTATAGAGAGGAATACAGAAATGATAGATCTGGAATGGACAGAGCAGGTGAAGAAATAAGGAAATGAGTCTATAATACTTGAGTAAATTTTCAGTGTGAGTTGATTTGGTTTGATGGGCTTGGGAATGCGTAGAGCGGACGAGATATATGTTATATGTGATATAATGTAAAGTGTTGTGAAGTGCTATGATATGAGTATAAATGAGCGAGGAGACTTGAATGAGGGGTTGGGTGAGAGATTGTGGGTTTGTGGATTTATGATTACGAGTGATGAAGAGGGGAGGGGATAAAGGGGAAGCGAAGGTTGGAGAGAGGAGAAAGGAGAGGAACGTGGTGAGGGAGTAGATTAGTATTCGTATTTATATATGTATTGGGCTGAACTAAATCATTATGTTGAAGATATTCTGTATGAGAAATTTGAGTGAGGTTGTGCATCTATCTTTGTTATATAGAGATGAAATGGGGAGAATGCTTAGTCTCCCTTATGTATACCTATATATGTATGCAGTGGATATAGAAGTTTATGAGATGTAGAAATAATTTCTATTTATTTACAGTGTAAAAGTGGAATTGTGTTGTAAATGTAGATGTAGATGTAGATATTATTTGTTTACAAGATATTGAGACTTTTGGGGAGCAAGGAGGGGAGGGGATACAGGTCGAGAAGAGTCGACTTACTCATGATTTGATTCGTGCTACTTGTTAGTGCATGAGTATATTGATTGACACATGATTTTATGGTTCATCTCTGGAATTTTGAATACCTTTGATTATTTTGTATGTATGTTGTCCTATACTACCGTTTCTATCACATACTGGGTATATCTCTGTGTTTCTTCTTCCACTGCTTGAGATTATCATCATTTGATGTTCCATCTTTCCCATTCATGGTTTTGACCTTAAATATATATAGAGATATGTGCTCCACCTCCATAAAACTTTCATCCGAATTAGTGTAGGGGTTAACATAACTCGCTTTCATTATCACACGATAACGTACCGAGTAGCCCCGGGTTCGATTCCCGGATTCGGAAAATGTACTTTTTGTTTTTTGGTTCTGTTCATCTACCGAAAGCAGTGGTCTTTGGAGCGTGTAAAGAGGAGAGGGGTTTGGGCTGAGTGGTGGTGTTGCTTTTGAGGTGAAACGGGAGGGGAAGTTTTGTTGGAGCGAGGTATGTGGGGTGGGTTTGGTGGATTTTGTTTTATGTTTGGATGGCTTGTGGTGAGTGAGTGAATGAGTGATCCACTGTTTGGTAAGAGGATGTGGGTGGAGTACAGATGCACCGGTATTGGTTGTTTTATGTGTAATTGTTGGTGAGAGAGTATATACAATTTATATCTTAAGTGGAATTGAAGATCGCGGCAACTGGGAAGATGTAGACTCGAGGTAGAGAAGGAGAAAGAGGTATCAAGGTGCTATCTACGGAAGAAAAGAGAGTAGATTGATTGGTAGCCAATTGGAGAGGTTCATTTGCACAAAATCAAGCAGGTCGTTGTGAGCACCTTTGAGATCGCAATCGTTTTTCATATATATATATAGAGAGAGAGAGAGAGAGAGAGATACAATCTAATGTTGACCTTTCCCATATTTTGATTTTTCTTAAGTTTAACTTCGAATTACCTATATTCACATAATCGTTATTTTCTAGTAGTGTTTAGCGCCTTCTGGGGTTATCCAATATCACCTGCGTAATCAACTAATCAATAAATCAATAGATCAATGAATCCAAAGCCAACCACTTCCCCTCTTCATCCTTAAATGAATTGATCAATCTCTTAGATATTATAATCATCATGTCCAACTTTCCAATGAAATCAAATCTCATGCTCCTTGTCCCTGAGCTTCTCACTGCTATCGTCTCTTACCTCCCTAATCCGGATCTCAAGAGCCTTCGTTTGACGTGCAGGGCTCTGGGCGGGATAGTTCCTCTTTATTTCGACAGAGTCTTCTTGTCTGCCAATCCACGAAACATTGAAGTTGCAAGAACAGTTGCTGACGACGAAAAGTTTCGCAAAGGGGTCAAAGAGATCATATGGGACGATGCTCTACTTGCCCACGATATAGTGAGGCCTATTGAAGCAATTCATATGCTAGCAGAATCTTCTTGGGCAGAAGATGACCCTCCCACCTATTTCATACGAGCTTTCAAGGACAGCATTTAGAATTTGAGAAATCTCAAAAGAGACAGAAAAAGGCCAAAGACGCGAGAGGTTTTGCCATTTTTTGAATCATGGAATTACTACGAGACACTTTTAGAGCAGTGGGAAGAAGTGTTAAGATCTGGGTTTGATATCATTGCATTGGCATATGTCTTAGTGCGTTTTCGATCACTACGAAGAATTCCTATTACACCCGCCGCTCATGACAGTTTGGATCGACCGCTTCACGAAACGCCTATGATAAAATCCTCCCAAAAGGTTTCAACTATCCAATCCCACGCGACTGTCCATCTTCTGGATCATTTGTACTTTATATCTTGCTTCCATGGACTGCTAAGAAACAATGACGAGGGTTTTGCATTATCATCAACATACTTGCAGGATAGAATGACCACCATATCTCAGAGCTAATCATTGATGTTAGAGAACTCGAAACAGGACTGAGTTGTCGTATCTTTGACGAACCATGTGAGGAGTATGATAATCTTGTTCATCTAATTCGACAGCCAGGCTTCCGCCGCATAGATCTCGCCCTACTTGATGGTGAGCAGGATCATGTTGACGACTGGTCAAGTTCCCGCGGTGGCCACTTGAAAAAGATGTTCGAGGTAGCGCCTGACTTGGAGCATGTTAGCCTCCGGATAATGGCTGATTACGGTCAAATTTATCCCGATTTCGAGGAATATTGCATCCCACTTCAGACCATCTTCCCCGTTGATCGATGGCAGAAGCTCCGATATTTTGGTCTTTCGAAATTCATCGTAGATGGACCTGATCTACTTTCCCTCCTCGGTGCGCTTCCGACAACACTGCGATTGTTGAACCAAGTTTTTGGAAATTGTCGGTGATCGTGGAAACTATCGTGATATTCTCCTTGATATACGCGATATCATTGATTGGTATGACCGAGCTGCTAACGCAAGATCTAAGCTTATAGTCCATGTCTAAAAATCAAGCATGCGATACACCTCAATGCGGTACCAATGTGTAGATGACCAAGCGAGCGGGTTCGTCTGCGGTGATAAAGAGAACCCATTTGGCGACAGGTCAAACGGCAATGTACTGATACACAAGGTGAGCATTGAGCGATCTCAATTCGGGTGTTGTTCCTCGGGATGAGGAGTTTGAAGCATGAAATAATGACTCAGTATTCAACATACCCACGCGAAGATCGACGGGAATTGGAAATTGTTATGACCAAATGACAATCTGTATACAGGAATATTACGTAGTGAACGATCTCATATATGCATGGTCTGATCTTAGTAGCGATCAAAGTATCAGAATTCAATATTGTTAGTGGTGGGTACGTAGTTATTGCAGAGGATCGAAAGGTAAGTGCGGCTGGGTGTTGAAGAATCTGCCTCTTAAAATGGAATTCCAATGTTCGATTGGGATATTGTTGCGAATCTGGCAATCAGATGCATACCCAATGGCACTCAAAGATGCTCATTGTCAGATTATGGAGTATATCCTACACTTTCTAACATTTGCTAGTGTACACTAGCACCGACCCCCGTTTACACTAGACATAAACCATTCTGATAATCTGTTACAAAATAGTCAGTGATTACCTAGACTTGAGATTTAGGTAATGTGTTTTCATATTATGAGGTATGTCATTGAGAGTTCGATTGATGTCTGTATGATTCGAATTGAGCGAGAAGGATACTATGGGAGATGAATTATATCGATTTGAGCTTCAATCGGTTGGCTTTTTTAGAGGGGTTGGGCTATGAGGATATGGCATTTCCAACTTCCTGATGTACTATCAGATAACTTCACGCCACCAACAGATTTAAACAGTATGTTACATACCTTGATACTTAGCTACATACTCTACTGTTGGTTTTGTTGGTATTATTTACTTACCTACTTACTTGCCTTAGCGGTCCAATCATATCAGATTGTTTTTCTCGTTTATACTCGGATGTATTTATCCATGATTATTCATAATAGTATACTTAGGTAGGTATCCAGCGGTTGGTAAGATGTGGATTACTTGGGGATGATGTGTTATGTTGTGTTGTGTTATATTGTGTTATGCAGATGTTTATGTATGTATGAATGAATGATTGGTTGTTCAATATTTCTCTAATATTTATAGTGAGATATAAGAAAGGGTTTTCTCTCCTCGCCTTTTCCCTTCCTCTTTTTTATCATTTTCTCAACTCTTAAGTTTCAGGTAGAGAATCTATATACCAAGCTCACGCCTCAATCCCCAACCTTCACCATCCCATTCCCACTACCCTCACTTCTCCCTCTCACCCCTCTCCCCTCCAAATATGCCCCGCCCCCCCTCCACCCCCGTCTTCGTCCTCGTCCCAGGCGCTTCCCAATCCCCCGCGCACTACGGACTCCTTATGCATCTTCTCCTCACTCGCGGCCACCCCGTCTACTCCGCCATTCTCCCTAGTACCGGGCCCGGAAATGCAAAGAATGTGACCGCGCAGGTAGATGCAGAGTATGTGCGTGAACATATGTTATTGCCGATTCTTGATACGGAGGGGCATGATGTGGTGATGGTTATGCATTCCTATAGGTGTGTTTTTTCTTTTTTCACAGTTTGAGGAAACAAGAGAGAAGAAAGGAGACGATTCAAAAGAAAGAGAAAGTAATAGAAGACGTAGATCACAGGGGAAGAAAAATGAAAAGAAAAACTAACAAAAATCCACCACAAAAGCGGTATTCCCGGCAGCGCCGCCGCATACGGACTAGGCAAAAAAGATCGCGAAGCAGCGGGCAAGAAAACATCTGTTCTGGGACAAATATATATCGCAGCGTTATTGGTGAAAGGAGGTGATGGTGGGAATATTGTTGATGCGTTGGGTGGATCACTTCCGCCGCATATCACGCCTGATGTGAGTTTTTCTTTGGTGTTATTTTCGGTTGGTTTGGATTCTTGGAGGTTCTTGGGGTTTCTCTTTGGTTTTCTAGTATCGGCTAGGATGGAGAAGTGGGGAAGGATCTTTTCATTTTCATAACTACTTAGTGGTAGATGAAAGCACCATTGTCGCACTTGGTGGAGAACTACCACTCAGCTGTATTCCAACTTTTGATCCTCTACAATCCATCCCCTCCCTACATCTCCATCCCCCCTAACATCCCCACCAGGAACCTCTCGCATACTCACCTGCGCCGACCCCGGCCCTCCCCTCTACTCCGACGTCACACCCCTCCTCTTCCAAAATGCCATCGTAAACTCCACTCTCTGTCCCAGCTACGCCTCCTGGCACTCACCCTGCCCACGCGCCTCCTGGGATCAAGAATCTTTCAAGGGAAAAATCGCATTCATTCGAACCCTCAATGATACGGGTATCCCGTTGCATTTCCAGGATATGTTTATGCAGAATACGGGAGAGGAGTGGATTGTGAGGGATATGCATACGGGTCATAGTCCGCAGCTTGTGCAACCGGAACGCGTTTGTGATGTTTTGATTGAGTTGGCGAGGGGCTTTGGAGGGGTGTGAGGAGGGAGGAGTGAGTTGAGAGGGCGATGAAGGGGTTGTGGGTTGTGGTTGTTTGATCATTGATTGTTCTCCGGCAAAGTGAATATGAAGAGGGAAAAAAATCTTGAGTCTTCCATCTGCCTTTTTTAACAGATCAGGATGAACTAAGATGAGCAGGAAATATTTCATGGTGATTGTTTATATCCCCTCACCATTCAACTATCTATTCAATATGGAAACAAACAGAAACACAAAATTACATCGCGTTCTTCAATGTGAATCTCGGCTCAATCTGAATGAGTTATCAAAATCTCAAATTCGTACAACCTCTACGTAAACCCCTTTTCCCTCGTTACTCCTCTATCAAACGTAGTATAAGCATTGACGAAGTTTTTCTTTCTCTCCTACTCACCTTGGCTGAGCCATGCATGGTGTTAATGTCGATGGGTTGATGGGACCCGCAACATTGAGAGAAGGAGAAAAGAGAAGGAGTGATTGTTGTGATGTAAATATCATGCCATAAATAAATAAATGAATACGGATATCTCAAAATAAAAAGACCCAAGGAAATTGACTTTAAATAACCTCAGAACAAAAAGAACACGTGTACTGTCTCCCAAACAGCAAACTTCTAGTCGATAAATTTTGATATGGAAGTGTATTTACCTCTAGAATGTTTCGTTACTCTGTGAGTCTATATATTCACAGATAGACTCTCAGACAAAGAACGCCCGACAGAACGAGGAATCTATATATTATAAGACTGCATGATTTCCAGAGATAGAAGCTCCAAAGTCCACTTAAAATACAATTCATACTTATTAATAACATGTTCCGACCGAAGTACTCCATAAGATCTCTTGATCTGACTTGATACTTTTACTCTGTTAATCCCAGCGACTAATCGAGGATTGCTACACTGTAGCAGTGTAGAAGAGAATTTCAAGTGCTTTTACTTGCTTCAAGGTGGGTTGGACGTAGTTATAATGATTTTGCTCATGGTCAAATAATAGACGGGGTCATTTGCTATGCTGGAACTTCCGAGGTATACTTGCTTTGTTTTTTGATTGATATAATATGAAGCAGAGAAGATAATGAAAACCACGAGGCGGTTGATGAACCTTTAAGTAGGTTGCATCCAATAATTCAAGCTATCAATATTAGTTTCAATCCTCTCATCAATTACTAGCAACCTCGATTTTGAAGTGAGGGATACTTAGGATAACTTGTATATCCTGTGTGTAGACTCGAAATTGATTTTCTCTACAGAAAAATGTTATTTTTCTTTTCCCTACAAGATTCCAATCTCGGCCTCTTTACAAACATTCAAGAAAACATCATCCATGGATGGTTCTAAAATCGTGTAATCCCTCAACACCTTCGACACATGTCTCGCACCATTTCCAGGCACTCCCTCGCCATCAATCCTCCTCTCAATCCCCGGCACACCCTCCTTATCCACCATCAAAGTCTCCATACTCAGCATAATCCTCCCAATCATCTTCCTCTCATACGGCAGCTCAAACTCCACCTCGCCAAACGCACACTTGAGATCCCGCTCTTGCGTACCAAACATGACCCGCAGAGCCGTCTCCAATTCTATCTCACTCCCAACCTCATAAGCCGCCCGCACTCGATAGAACCCTCCAAAGCGCGATCGCAACTGCGACGTCGTGCCCGAAGCTAACATTTTCTTATCGACAACGGCTACTTTCGTAGCCAGTGCTTCCGTCTCCTCCATACTATGCGTGGTAATCAAAATCGCGCGATCGTTACTCAGCGAACGCAAGATCTTCCACAAAACACGTTTGGCACCGGCATCCTGCCCGGTAGAAGGCTCGTCCAGCAGCAGCAGTCGCGGATTCCCGAGGATGGCGATCGCGACCATCACTTTTCTTCTTGTGCCGCCCGAGAGCTTGGTAATGAGGCGGTCAGCAAAGGTTTCTATACCGAAGGCGCGCATCACGCCGTTTACATTTCCCTTGACGTCTCGCAGACCTTTGATACTCGCGTAGAAGCTTAGGGTTTGGCGGACAGTGAGCTCGTCAATTGCGTCATCTTGAGGGCAAACGCCAGTGTGGATTCGTGCTTGTTGAGGAGAAGCGATGACATTGATGCCATCTATGGTTATGGTGCCATGATCGGGACTGAGGAGACCACGGATCATGTTGATGGTGGTTGTTTTTCCAGCACCGTTGGCACCGAGAAGTGCTAGCGTTTCATTTGTGGAGATGTTGAAAGATATTTCTTGTACTGCTAGCAGTGACTTGAAGAATTTGGTTATCTTGGAGAGAACGAGGACAGTTGCACTACTTTTCCCTTTGAGAGGCTTGAGGGGGATGTCATCATCATGCTCTGCCGTTGGTGCGAAGTTTGGAGATTCTCTTCCCTCGATACCAAAGTCTAATTGTGCTGGAGTCGCTGGCATCTTTCTCTTTGGAAGAAGCTTGAGAAACCATGCTGAGCTTCCAGTTTCGATAAATTTAAGCACAAAACTACAGAACATGACCTGTAGAATCAGATTGATGTAGACACCACCATAGAGTTGAAATGCTATGGGATGCAAATCATACCACCCTGTTTCACCGCAGGTGATGCCGAAGTTATCGGTTGCTACAAAGAACGTTCGTAGTAGGTTGGCTGCTGGCGAGGTGAGACCAAGTACGCCTTGAATATCGAGGGCTATGTCGAATGCGTTCACAGGGTTCTTGGAATCCATGATGAAATACTGTTTTCTATTAGAATCATTCGGAGTTATGAGGATCGTACTTACTGCGACGAGATAAACCACCATTAGCATGATGTGCACGCCAACTGCAACTGCAAACGCAGCTCTTCTGAGGAATAAAGAGCAGAGATAAAGCCCTAGGTAAGTCGCAATACAGAATAGCAGTATTGCAAAGAGGATGAATGTTGATTCATACCAGATCCGGCTGTTGCCGCCCGAAAATATAATTACCCATGTTACGACAGACGTGATAAGTCCAATGTGCATGTCAAAGATCAGGTAGGCTGTCCATAGTGCTGCAGACTATTTCCATGTTAGACACAAGCACACCATGTTCAGACCGCTTGAAAAACTTACCGAGACTGAATTTGAATAATGCAAGGCCCTGACATTATTGATCCTCTCAAACACCGGATACATGATGCTGACACTTGTGCTACATATTAAGCCAAGTGTTATGAACACTAGGATTGGAATTGACAATGGGTCGGGTGTGAAATTAACGTGTCGGAATTTGCGGTACGTTGTCTTGACCTTCCTTGCCGTTCCAGTTTGTGCCGAGGAGTTCGCAAGTCGATTTGTGATGATGTTCATACCTGCCATGGAGAATTCTGGGTTCATTCGATGAACGAGCGTGATATCGGCCGAGTCAGCAAAAACACCAAATGCTGGCTGACCGTGGTGATCTTTGACGATGGAAATCATTTCTGTTAGTGAAGATGCATTGCCACGAGTAGCTAGAGCCTTCTGTTCTCCAGTAACACCCTCTTCTTCAAGACTAACTGACCCAAAATATTGTTCCATGTTCTCGACATAAATTGTACTTTGAGCTTCGCCATCAAAAGCAGCCGGTGGTCCAGCAATGCTAGAAATCGCATAGTATTCAAGGTCCTCAGCGCTGTAGAAATCAGGGGTTTCCAAAGGACCGAGAACATCGTAAGTATCAAAACCCTCTCCCAGAGACATGGACTCTGCTATGCTTGCATTTCGCATGGTAACATCTATTCTATGTGTACAGTTATCGAAGCTGTCGAATTTAGCGACCGAGCTGGCTAGTGCACCGGCAATGACAATTGGGATTACGAGAGCGATGCCATAACTCATCCAGCTTTGCCGTGCTAGAAGTTAGCGTTTCTTCAGGATGACTAGAATCTTGAATTTAGTTAGTATGAGAGTTAGGCCGACGAATTGGCAACTTACTTGGTGAAATAGCTTGGTTTGCTTCCCAACTTCAAGGGTTACTCCCTCCACAGTCCCTGGGTTCAGTTCTTCCAGCTCAGTCTCCTGTCTAGATATCTGATCACCAAGTATTACATCTCCGTTGCCATTTCCATCGATCAGCGATGAATTGGTGACGTTCAAAAAGACTTGCTCTAGTGTCGGGAAGGTAACTGAGTATAGACCACCTGATAGCTCTTCCAATTCGAGAATCTTCTTTGTTGCTTCGGTAGAAGTCTTCATGTTCCACGTAGGCATTTTGTCTTCATCATTTTCATCTTCTTCGTAACCTTCGTCATCTTCGGTCGCAATTTGTCGGATCTCGAGGTCCAGTCCGTAGTTGGCTTTTAGTGAAGTGGGGGTACCTGTGCACACAAGTCCTCCTTTGTAGATGATCGAAATATTATGCGCAAGAATATCTGCCTGAGAAGAGTTAGCATTAGAAGTAGAATGAGATCTGGGATTATTTCTTACCTCGTCGAGAAAATGCGTAGTTATCAAGACGGTTCGGCGTGAGTGACAATTAGAGATAATGTTCCAGATATTGCGTCTTGAGAGAGGATCCTAAAACCTGTCAGCAGTGGTCGAGACTTTGGAGTGGCTGTAGCTACCAAGCCACTGGAAGCCTCATCGATGAAGCACATTGTGGAACCGCCCACAAATGCGATGGCAAGCTGAAGCTTCCTTTGCTGGCCTCCAGATAATGTCTCCACAGACTGGTTAGATTTTTTCAAAATATCGCACTCTGCAAGCACATCATCTTCGCTTCCAACCGCAGTTGCTCCAGTTTTAATCTTTCTCCAAATTCGGACGTGTTCGGCAACCGTCAGTCTCTCCCAAAAAACCTACAAATGTTAACTCGGCACATAACTGGAAGGAGTGATATTTACATTATGCTGAGGGCAGACGCCAAAGGACGTGGCATTTTGATTGATCTCCAGTCGAGAGCTTTTGTCCGCAGATATGATGCCGGCGATACATTTTAACGTCGTCGTTTTACCTCCTCCATTTGGCCCGAGCAGGAAGTTAACTGAACCTGTCTTTAATTCAAGATTTAAGCTGTTAACAGCAAGATGGCTGCTTCCCGCAGTGCTCCATGGCCAGTACCATCGACGGCTCGCTTCAAAAGTCTTCGAAAGTTCGGTGCAGCGTACTGCAACGTCACTAGACGAATCAATCTCAACGTAGCTTCTTTTCACACTCCATTTGTAGTGGTCAACTGCAAAGCACGCAGCGGTGTAAATCACAATTTGGGCACAGAGGAACACGATATACAGGTAGCCAGTGACTTGCGGAGTGAAACCTAGACTATCAGAGATGGTAGTGGTAGACTTCAGGAGCGAAAAGCTGGCGAGGTGCGCCTCGGCGCGCGCAACGTCGCCGATGAGACTTGCGTAGGTGAACGGAGGAAATATGGCGCTTAGTATTGCAATCGTGGTATGAGATGGGGTGTCACTGAACTCGAACGCTACAGTGCCGAAAGCTAGCGTGAATGTGAGAATGGAGGCATAAAGTCCTGCTAGCTGGGCTTTCCTGAAAAAAGAGGATAAGAACAGTGACCACTGTAATAGTGTTAGCAAAGATCATAGAGCTGAAGCTGGAACTGAAAATATGTGTCTTAAAAAATGCATTCAAAAGAAGTAGATCTTGAATTACGTTTCTCAAGTCTGAATCCCTGAATTTTTTTTTTATGTGATGATAGGAAACATTTGCTTACCACAGTGAGAGATGTTCCAGCTATTAGTGTGAGGAACAGAAGAAGGGCATCCGAGCAACGCGTGAAGAGAAGCTGGGTCATGAGAATAGAGCAAATAAACTATCCTGGCGAATAAATTGCAACAAAAGAAGCAATAGTGGAAAGAATTCGAGGTGTTTTCGTGCATGTTTGTGCATCTAGAAGTTCTGCCATTCCCAGTTCTCTTTCTGATGCCACAAATAGACTGGCATGGTAGACAACACCAATCAAGGCGAGGAGAAATGTTGGAGCAACGAAGTAGTAAATTACCACAAACCAAGATGCGGTATCAAGTTGTGAGCTTGTATCCGTTGCTTTGTCTTCGAAATATCCGGACCAGGGAAGTTCCGATGGCGGAGTCGTTGTACTGAAGCTCCCAATGCTAGAATCCATAGCCCATTGCAGTGGCAGGAGGCGGTCGTTGCCCAAAGATTCATGCTTTGCAAAGTCAGTACTCGATAGGCGTGTAGCACTGTCGGTGGCGATGATATAATCAACATTCGTAGCATTGACTGAGGTGAAGATGACAGCAGCGAAGCAGTTGGACATGCCAGTCCGTGATTGTAAGCAATTGTAATACAAGTCGTCCACATCGTCAATAGTAACCCACCTGTCCAAACTGAGGCCTTGTACCGCGGTCTCTATAATTGAATTGACTTCCGTTCCATTGAATCCATTCCCTCACAGAACAAGTTTCTTGAGGGGTACCCCATCCAGCGCTTGTTTCAAGCTTTTAATCTGCTGTGAAGAGTCGGCAAATCCGCCGTCGGTCGGCGTGGATGAAATATTGGAGAGTTTTCCACCGGAACAGAATAGTGCGGTGAAAACTATTGGCAGAATCAATGCGCGAAAGAGAGTCGCCCACGGTGATCTGAGAAACAGGAGGAAGTTTTTCTCAGTCAGTGCTAAAGTCTGACGTCTGACACGTTCACTCCATTGAGCAGTTGGAAGAAACGCCATTCTCTCCAGACAAGCGAATGTAGTATGGGGAAGAACGCACAAGTACCAGATCATCTTATGTATAAGGACTACATTGTTTAGGTTAATCCCCGCTTCTCCCCAAGACGATGCACGTGCCGGTAATGAAACAGAGTTGCACAAATCGCAATTTGCACAGCCATAATTCAATCTAAGGGTCTACAAACTCAATTTGACAGTGAGATGAGTAACGCGGCAGAGAATGAGCCATCGCGGGCATGGAATAAGGTAATGAAAACATGGCTACCGGCATGTTTCCCTTATTTGGTGGGGCAGGAAGTAGGCAAGGGTTCAGCCTCTTTGAGAGAAAAATCAGATGAGATTTGATTATTCAGATATCTATTGAGAGCTTCTAACTTAATTGAATAAAAAATCAATCATAAATGAATTTTATACAATCAAAAAAAAAAATCGAATGAATTATTAGTTTTTTGTTGTTTAGGGAATATTTTGAAATTCAACCTTATATAATATTGAAGGGGAATAATTGATTTATAAAACATGTTATAGAACGGTCAAATACCGTCTGTTTTCTCCTGTGAATACCTAGGGGTATTTCATCTTGAGTCTAGCGTCGCAGAACTTTATGGAGCGCATACAAAAATCCCCCTTGATGAAGAGCAGCGACACTCCGCCAAGAAACCTTCAATAGTTAATTGGGACAACATGCTTGACTTTAAGCTTCAAATACAGGCTTGGCATCTGATGATCAATTTCGGGACTCATAGGGTGAAGACTCCACCGGCTGGAAAAAAATCTCCGGTGGAAAATTGTAATGCTCTGTAGATGACTTCGGGAAAGCATTATGGGCAGTGCTAAGACAAGCGAAAAATCTCCTTTTCGAGTCTGATCACCTTCAAAGACATTCGAATGTTTGACCGCTCGTTACTGGTCTATTATTGTACTGAAGCCACGTCCATGACCAAGTCTGTGGTTTTATAAAACACGAAAGATTCAAACATCCACCTCATAGACGTTGGTAATTCAAGACCCAAAGCAATATTTGTCTCGGGCGGCTCTATTATCTGCCCCATGAAAAGCACGCCATCCTGTTCCTCTCTTGTATTGTAGATGAAGACGAGGTAAGCCTTAGCGATCCATTATGACCTCGTGAGGTAGCAAAGAACCCAGGATTTGCTAAATTTCTATATACTTGTACTCAAGCATGTAGTGATTGATATCTTATACCTGGATCAACACTTGCTGCATCGATGAGAGAATCAGCACGGAACTCACTGAGGCTATCAATTAGATGTACATATGGCATGAGTCAGAGGCTATATGTTATGCTTTCTTGTCGACTTGCCTGACGATTGTCCAAGATTGGTCGAAACCCATACACACAAGGCCGTTGCTGTTGGGTATGGGCACTACGCTTTACATGGTACCGGACCATTCGCATTAACACTGAATGATCCCAGAGAATCTCGTAGATCCATCTCCATCCCATCCCATCCCGTCAAACCTATCCATCTCCCATGAAACCAGGAATCTACTAACGCCCACGCAATTGGTCAAGACCATGAACTCAACTATGAGCTTCTTCTCGCCAAGTTCCAGCATCCCCCAGATATGAGAAAATGTATACATGCATGCCTTGCAACTGCAACTGTGCACAAGTATATCAAAAGCGTCAACTGAAATGGTATATTCCAGAAAGCAGTGAGATATCAAGAAAAAACCATTATGCACAAACAGATCGACACGGCTAGTCAACACCAACCAGAGCGTGCAAGATTCCGGCATGTAGAGAAGAACAACAACAACTGTCCTCATACATACAAGAAACGAACAACATCGCCAAAATATGCAATCCACACGTCGTCCTCGAGGTTTCGTAGACGATGGTATTGACTAGCAATGTCTTATTTCTTAGCAGAACAATTACGATATCTACTCAGATGTCATGATTCTTTTAGACACACCAGTGGATGCGTAGATTGATGGGAGACTTCCCACCTATTGAAATTTATAATAAATTCATTCTTGATTGTTTGATCTCGGAACTTATGATTTAATCGTATCATCTCAAGTAAATACTCTAACAATTCCCAGCATATACAAGTTGATATATCAAAAGGTATTCGCAAATCCATTTTTGCAGTGTCTCATCAGCCCGTACACTCACTGGTGGCACAACCCAATCTCATCCCAAGAGCCCAACCTCATCCCTTCCCCCCTCAATCGCCCAACTCCCAAGACCCCCCAAGAAACCCCCAAGCCGCAAACCCACGACAACCAATCAAGCCACCGACGCGAGCAAAAACAAAACACACCAAACAGATCCGACTAGCGTCCGCTCCTCACCTTAAAAATAACAACCCCGACACCAAGATGTCGATTCGAAACGCAGCAAAAACAATGAAGAATAAGAATTTACAAACGATTTGGTGAATCATATGGTGAGGAACGCTTTCTCTGAAACTGTCCATATGTGCTGTTCTCGCCCGAGAGACCTGGACCTGGACCAGGACGAGCTGGACAGATATAAGAAAGTGTGATGAGATTAGAGCCGAGTTTCTTCACGAATATAGAGCTTTTATATCGCACATGGATATCAAGTAAATCAGCTGGCTCTGAACATGAACATGATCATGAACATAAACTGAGCCGACATTTGTGCAGTGAAGTCACAAATTGCAGAGTCAGAAAGTTACAATATGGGAGCCTGCGGCTGCTGTTACCCTCACCAAATTTGGTTTCTGATAATCTTGGTTTCGAATACAGAAGGTCTCAGTAGAATGAAAGAAAAAATTCCTTTAAACACTTTTTCCTTTCTAAATTGAATTATGACTAGTCATCATCATCCAACCGTTAGAATCATATTCGGTCACAATGAAAACCTTTTCAGGGCTTACAAGTCATACTTCATAATAGCCTAAACGCACGCTATTATAACTCCATACTCTATCTCCGCTTGTGTATCGTATACACTGTATGTTGGTGGCGTTGAGATTATGATAACAGAACATTGAGCGAGCTTTCTCATTCCAACATGTGGATTAATGGACCCTAGATGATCTATCGAAAATGTTTCTCCTGCTCTATTTGTACATACTTATGTGTTGCCCCTTGAGAGATCGATATCGCTATATCAAGAGAATACTGTCAGGACATCGATCATGTGATCAAAGAGGGCACTGTATTAGCTAGCGTCCCGCTAGCGCTTCCCTATATTAAGTACTAGCTTCCCATAGATAATAATGATCAAGAACAATACAACCACAATAGAACTAAGTACTTACACTTATCAACCAAGTTGATACCAACAGATATTTAACGAGTTTTTTGAATTTCAATTGATTGAGGCCTTGTGATTGATCGTAACATGAAGATATGAGATAAGAGGAATTGAAAAGTAAAGTATTACTCATGAAATAATAAGCCAACTTTGAATTAGGCAACGTTGTTATCTTTGAACGAGAAAAGTAGGCACTTTTGAAAATATATGAAATATTCCCAATTGGCAGAGGTAAAGAGACGAAAGAGAAAATTACATAAGACTGAACACTAATTCAAGTCATATTAACATTCAATGAGAATAAACTAATCTCTTTTCCATTTGAAGATGAAATGAAGATGAAATGAAGATGAATGACGCTCCGCTGGCCCTCCGGGAGCCACTGCCGTGGAGGCAGACTATATACAAATTGATCAAAAACAAAAGACGAGAGTATCTTACTCTATCCCCCGATTTTCATTCTACCGTCTGATTACCTCCTCATTCTGCTGTCTCTCCTGTGTCAAGAAGAAGAAAAAGAAGACAAAGCAACAAACTCGAAGGAATCAAATAAATCACCTCTCACACTCCCATTGCTATCCGCAGGATTACCTTTCTTTCAGCCAAAATCTCATCATAAAATCGGTGTACTTGATTGCCACCAAATCGACACCACTCTCTAGTCAGACAACGTCGGTATTGATCTCGCCGTACAATCTTTCTCTTCAATGTCGAACTCAGATTTCTTGAGTGGGAAGAAGAAGAACAACAAGAAGAAGAAGAAGAAGAAGAACAAGAAGAAAAAGAACAACAACAACAAAAAAGAATCCACCCACTCCTTCTCCAAACACAGAAAAACTCCCTTCGCTCCCCCAACCAAGAGAGAGAGATAAACTACAAGCTATATTCAATCCGACCTTTCAACAAATCCTCATCATCATCTAAATCCACAAATGCACATCCATCTATCTATCCAAGAACCCATTTCCCCTCTCAAAACACAACACGCACCCCCATCTCCATCCCGTTCTTATCACGTGACCCTTTATTTTCATTTTTATTTTCATCCTCAACCTCATCCTCATTCATCCATTCATCCGCACCTAAAAATAACCGCCGGCCCAGTAATCCAATCCAATCCAATCCAATACCTTCCCATGCACTTACTCACCTACCCAGTACATCTCCAGCCATCCCCCACAACCACAACCACATAATCCCTCTTCCCAAAATATACATGAAACCTTGTTCATTCATTCATTCATTCTTCCATTCGCATTGATACTACCTAGGTATACATCTAGCTAGAAATTTTCATTTGCTTCAGCTTCACTTCGTAGAAAAGTACTTATCAAAAAAGAGTAAAAGAAAGAGTAAATGACTCTCAACCCGTGTGCTTGTTTCGAGCTTGTGAGTAGGTGAGAGAGAGTCTCGGTTTTGCTGTTGGTTGGTTGTTCGTTTGATGGGTTGAGGGGTTGGAGCGTGTAGCAGAGTAGATTGGATTGGATTGAATCGAATGGGATTGAATTGACCTAGATATCCCACATTCAACTGTACGATACGATAACAAGAAATGGAAATAGAAATCGAAATAACACAACCAATAAATAAAGAAAAACCCTCTCGTCTTACCTCTTGATTCTTCCCTCTTACCTCTCACCCCTCACCTCTCAACCCAATCTCCATATCTACCGGTACAAGCCTACCTCATATACGCATTGAAGAAACACAGAGAGAGGGGGATTAAGAGAGTTTGAGGATTGTTTGATCGACGACTACTCGTAATTTAGTGGAGAGTACCACCACACTGACGCTTGGGGAATATGATTATCATTATCATTGGTGTGCTCGTACTCGGGGTGATTTGTCATGTGATGGGGTTGTGGGTAAGTAAGCAAGTAGGTATAGTTTGTATGTGATGAATGATTTTATTTCTATATAGATAGATAGATATTTAAATAGAATCTACAGATTCAAACGGTAAATGAGGAATCAATCAAGCAATCAATCAATCAATCAATCTCCCTAATACTAGTACAATAAGAATGAAATGTAATTAATTTATCCCAGATACCTACTCTAACTATTTTACCTATAAATTTATTTATTTATGAGAACTTGTGAGTGAGGAAGGAGCATGAAATTGGGATTGAAATTGGAATTGGAAGTATAAATGGAATTATGAATCGCTCGCTGGTGGGCTTAAGTTTAATGAGCTTGAGTTTTCGGAGTCCGGGTGTCGGGGAGGGTTCTTGGTTGGTATGTAGGTAGGTAGGTAGGTAGATAGGTAGGTAGATATAGGAATTGGATAGATGGATAGATGGAATGGAATGGATTGATAGAATAGAGTAAGATAGAGTAGGATAGAGTGGGATAGATAGAATAGGATATGAGTTTGATTCTGTGTATTGGACTGGATTGAATTGGATCGGGTTGGAACTTAATGATGATGAATATATACATGTGTGTAAATTTCATTTTGTCTAATTTTGTGTATTTATAGAGAGACATTCTGAGGTTTTGATAAATCAAGTGATTAAATAGATACTAGATAATTACTGGTAGATGGAAGGATGATTATTGACTGACATACTGTACCACCTAATAGTCTGTGCAGCGAGCGAAGATTACGAGTTCTTTTCTACGAGTAGATATTTTGAGGTATTTGTTTTCCTGTGCCTGTAAGGTTACTTAGTTGATAAATTTGGTAGACATCACATCGTAGATATGCTTGGTATGCATGGCATTCTTAGGTATCTTGGTAGGTGCTAGGTAAAATGGTGGATCTGCCGGTAGATTGGGGAAGGGAATTAGAGGTAGAAATGGATTGGAACGAAATGGGAGGTGGGTTGTTGTTGCTTTGGATATCTTTGGGGTGTTTTTGGAGAGAAGTGGGATTATGTATTTGTGTATGGTAATCGAGCAAGTAAATAAACAATTTTGATGCGCTTTGTCTAGATACTATAGAGATAATACAATGAATTTATAGAATAGAATTTAAAATTATTTTTTGAATACCTGTCTAGCGGTACCTACCTACAATATTTAAAAACCAGAGTTTGTAAATCGATACTCTGCAAACACTACCAACCTAGTTATGCAACTAACTGAGATAATTATAGACCAACCGGCCAGGCGTGTGGTTGGTTGGTCTAGAAACCGGTACGGAACTGTACACGGATGTCATGATGCATGAGGCGTTGCATGCGGATGGAGATGTATGTGTGGTGATGTGATCATTTGGTTTTGTTGGCTTATGGCAAGTGATGTTTGGCGGTTTGGATGGCGAGGAATGTCAATTCGAGAGGTTGGAGTGTGTAGGAAGTTGGTGTGAGATGGTGTGAAATGCAGATCAGATGAATGAATATGAATACGATGTTGTAGATATTGAAGGAAGAGAGGACTGGATGTATTTCTTGGATTGGGTTGGATTGGATTGGATATTTAGCTGAGTAAGGTAGGTACTGTATGCTGTATGGAAATCTAGAAACAATGCCAAGATGAACTGAGGGGTGTTTACTCGTAGGGAGATTTAATGAGCTTTGATAGGATTGGAAGAATACGAGAGGAATACCTGAGTAAGTATCGGAGGGGTAGGTACTAGGTGAGGATGAGATGGTTTGATTGGATGAAATGGAATAAAATAAAATGAAATGGGATAATATATATATATGGATGGATGGATGGATGGATGGATGGGTTCATTTGATTCATTTGAGGTTCTTGGGACTTCAGCTACTTCCTTCCCTAGCAAGTACACACATATATCTAAGACACACAAGTATGAGAGAAAAGCATCGATACACATCTGAAATCAATATCACTCTTCAGCTGTTTGCAGTCTGGAGTATTTTGTTACATATCACACATCTGAGGGTGGAGGAGTTGGAGAATTGAATCCTGGGTATTATTTGTCCATTTTACTCTGCTCGTATGTACTCCATAGCAGAAGCAAAACTCTAACACATTATCCACGTAATCATTGAATCAGACTTTCATTCCACATCGCATCTCTCATCACATCAACAATGAAATATTGAGCAGTAATTTCAATTTCTGTTTCAATTTCTCCCCATTCACTGCTGAGATCTCTTGATACAGATACTCCATCTGTTTGTTACCCAAGAAGCCCTGGATGGAGGACCCAAATTTCCAATCCATTTTTCCTTCTCCATTCTTTTCTTAGAGATCTCTATGCGCCCAGAGTTTCGTTGCATCTTGCATATCTTTGCCCCTGTTTTTATGTTGGGTGATTTTATACATTACTAGGTGCTGGGTACTGCTTCTAGAGCCCTGTTGATGTTAACCCCTGGAATCTGGGTTGTTGTTTTTTTTTTGGATTTTGAGAAAAGAAAAGATCCCCATATTCCGCGAGGGAGATTTGGTCTAGACAAGGGAGAGGTGGTGAGTGAGTTATTACATAAGTGAGAAGAGAGGGAGAGGGATGGGAAGAAGAGGGAAGAGGGAAGAGGGAAGAGGGAAGAGGGAAGAGGGAAGAGGGAAGAGGGAAGAGGGAAGAGGGAAGAGGGAAGAG